>SCLH01063262.1:6079-31308 GCA_004367855.1 Oikopleura vanhoeffeni
ATGATAAAAATATATTATATTTTTATAGTTATTCGATATCATTATGAAAATAATCTTTGTTTTTCATTGTTAGCAGAATCCCGCAGAATAACGCCTTTAATAAGTTAATCTATTAACTAATCAACAACCCAGCTGACAATCCTGCTATTTAACTTTCAATTATCGGTCGCTATTTGGTAATATTTCCATTGTTATGCGTAGGTCTCAGAAAAATTAAGGAAATATATAAGTTTGAAAATATAATCCACCTAGTTACATTTCGAAGCCCTCTTTTATTCAGATTGTAAAGAGAATTTATTCAGCACTCAAGTACTTGCCAAATTGCTAATCCGACCTATCCACCGTGTAAAATTTGATAAATTAAACTCATGAAAAAATTTTTTCTTTCGATGTGCTTCGGTTTTTTTCGTCTCTTTTCAAAATTTTCGATTTTGACGTAAAAATCGTATAAATTCAAATTAAATTAATTTTCAAGGGTGGTCGAAAGCTTCTAATAAATAAAAAATAAATTGTATTGTTATTTAGACCCCTTCGATAGCTGACGCGCGATTTTTTGAGTGTTTTTTCAAAAGACAATTTATAAAGTAAAAATAATCGATCTGAAAAAATTGGATTAAACAAAGTGAGCTCAAAAGTGGCAAATTTTAAAGTAGCAAAAGTTTCCGATCAAGAGAAAAAAATTGAAAAAAGTGCAAATCTGTCAAAATGCACCGACCTCATTTTTGAACTCAGAAAAATATTGATATTTATTAAAAAAGGGAAACTGGGACAAATCGAAAATGTTAATACGACCCTAAAAAGGTGATAAAATAAGAAAAGCTAATCCGATAAAAATTTGAAAATAGCTTTGACGGGGTTTCACTTTGCAGGAACGCTCTAGTAACATCCATTGTGGTACCGATTTCAGGAAAACGGCTGATCAAAATTCCAAAATTATTTCTGTACTCATTCGAAAAGGGTTATGGGCAAAAATTGGGCCGGGTCTTGAACCACTGGTCACTACCGGTATACCGGGAAAAACCGGTTAAATCTTAAATTGTCGGTTTATAGGTCCCTGGTTATGATATGAGTATGATTTTTTTCTCATTCGGCTTCAAATTTTCTGAGCAATATTTTTTGGGGTCAAATTTTGTAATATGACTCCAAAAGATCAAATTTGAAATATGACCCGCATGGGGTCATATTACATTGCATACAGAAGGAAATTTTATCANCGTGAGGTCAAAGAATTTGTATCAACTACTGTAGTTCTCTCGTTAGTTTTACCGGTGCGCTTCCTATTCATAACTCATGAATTATTATTGTTTATTTATTTGCAGCCATGGTAAGACCGTCTACAAATCCCATCTTCTACTTTTATAGTAGAGTCCGTTTTTTGCAAATCAGTTAAAATATAATGTTTTTTTGACCGAACTTTGAATAATTTGAACTGGTACAAAAAATGTACAATTTTTAGAACGTTTCTTTCTACTTCTATATTTTTATATAAATCTACGTCTTCTCCATTGAAAATCCCCAATCCACCTTCATATTGATCCTTTTAAACAGAAGCATTAATATTTTGTTGACAAGATCGCTGACCGGAAGGCATGTATTCAAACAAAAAAAAATATCAGAAAACATCAATTTTTGAGTTAAGAGTGCCCCTTTTTTAGTTCTTCCCACGCAATTATACACATTAGATACCTATCCGTAAAAAATATCCGAACAAAAGAAACAACTAAGAAATGAGAAAATAAAAAGTAAATTGCGAATGGTCGTAGAGGGGACTTTTACATTTTACCACACAAAAAAAGACAAATCTACTGCAGGACCCACAAATCCAAGACCAAACAAAACCCTTCATAATTTATTTCAATTCCAATTTTTGCGGTCATTTTAGTGCAAAGGAAATAACCTATGTTTTTTTGAAAAAAATGTACCACTGTCTTTATTTTGTCCAAGAGCTAACGGTCTCCCTCCATATCTCGGCACAACACCATCTCAACAGTTAAGTTTGACCTTCCCACTTTCTGTTCTTTCTAGATGGATCGCCATCCACCTGTTTTATTCGTCATCTTTTCAACCTACATTTTTTAGGTATCCAATCAGGATGCCAAATTTCCCCAAACACTTCCAAGATATCCTGCCAATAATTCATTTTTTTAAATTTTGTATTTTTTTTTTGTGCTTCGTATTTGAGATTATTTTTCGGCTGGCTTTCTCACATTTTGGACTGTTTTGGCGTGTGAGAGTTATTTTGGGGATCCATAACACTGGTCCTTCATTTTGGTGGTGCACATTTTCGGAGAGCGACGCACCGACCTTCCGGTTTTGCTGGTAAAACTGTTTGGGTATGTCGGATGGGCTATATTTTGGTGTCCCTCGTCATGTTGTCTGTGATTCTGGTGGTGTTTACCGTATCATATACGAGGATGGGCACATTTTATCAACACGGTGTCGTGAGAGAATTCACTGGTTACGTCAGGAGTTAATCCAAATTGTAAGTGTTTTTTTTATTTTTCTTTTTCCCATGTAGTATATCCTTTACATGAATTTTTGCCGATTTCTTTCTGTGTTTCAGCCAAGTCTTAACCACCAAAACTAAGTCCAGACAATCCAGCTCAAAACATACCAACCCCCAGATTTTGGGCGACTAAAATTTTCAAAATCGGCTTTACTTCATTTTTCAAAATTTGTTGCAGCATTTTTTAAAATATCATATTTTTAGTCAGACCCTGTACAGTCACACACCGCAGCAAAGCTTCAGCAAATTGAGGCGTCGAGACTTATGGTGATTTGCTGCAAAAAATATGACTGCATGGTTATGTCTGAGCTGTCCCGTGACCACATTTTGAGATCCGGACCTGCCCGATTTCAACTGTTGTGTGCTTATCACCCAACAATCACCTCTCGTCAGGCTTCAAATCTTGGGTCAAAATTGTCGACCTCTTTCCCAACGGCCTTATTTGATGTAATGGTAAAATTGGATGTTATATCTGCACATATGCGCAATTATTATCACACCGATGCCGCGGTAGGTGGTACGACTAAGGAGATCATATCATTCTGTCGCTCATTGGCCAACCTCTATCAGGTAATTTTTCTCTTTTTTTGGCTGGCGGTAGAGAGCATCCCTGTTTTCAAATGTATGAGTCCATTATCGTCAATATACTTTCATAATTCAGTGACTCAATATGCATTTCACGGGGGTGCATTTTACGCAATTTTGGGGATTTTTTCTATTTTTTCTGGATTGGCGATAGAGAGCACTTGGCTAAAATAAATGACGTAATTTTTCGGACATTTCGAGAGTTCTGGATTTTTTGGCCAGTGGGATCTGGGTTAATTAAAAAGCATAAACTTTCTCAAAACAAAAATTTTCAGGCTTTGTTTTTTGTACAGATATTTTATGATAATCCGAATCGGGCTGACATAAAATTCTTTGACCTTCTATTCTAATAAATGCGTCATTATTAGCACCAATCAGGGACGTGCTTTTCTTACGTGGGCTTTTCTTCTTGGCAAAACATAAAAAATCCAGGAGCCAATAAGAAAGCAAAGCGCGTTAAATTACCCGCTCGCAATTCGAGATAAATTTGAGCGCATTTATTTTGAGCGCAAATTTGAGCGCATTTATTCTGTGCACAATTTAAAGAGAAAAAAATGTGAAAGAAGACCGAAGTGTTGGTTTTACTTCACTGGAGCGGTTATGCGTCGATTACGATAAAAATGCAAAACTTCAATTTGCAATTTACCCATCTCCCGAGATGTCAACTTCCGTTGTTGAGCCCTACAATTCAATCCTTACGACTCATACCACTTTGGAGCACTGCGATTGTGCAATTATGGCTGATAACGAGGTATATTTTTAGAATAATTATTGATCTAAATATTTTACCACCAAGAATTAGGTGGTATTGTCAAAGAAAGTGATGACATTGAAATTCACTTTGAATACTTAGGTGTTATTTTTTTAGATGGGTCTCGTCAAAAAAATAGTTTGGTCCTGGTACATACGATCTTTCTGACATTTGGGGCATAATATAAATTTTGTAGCTAAGTGTCACTGTAGAGCCGGTTTTTTCGATCTAGCGAAAAACCGATAAATTATGGCAAAAGTCCGGTAAAAACCGGAAATCGAAAAATCCGGCTCTGCAGCGCAACGTAAAATTAAAAGTTATTTCATGACCCAAAATATCAGAAAGATCGGTATGTGCCTATTTCGCTCATCTTAAGGGGGTAGTGGTCGCTGGCTTAATGAAGCCTCAGGGGCATAATAAATGCTCCAAATGACCCGGTGATAACAAAGATTTTTCAAATTTTCGCGTTTTTTTATTTTTTTCAAATGAACTAAAAAATTACATTTGCTCTAATTTAACAACTAAACGGGCTACTTGTAAAAATTGAGTGGATTTTGAAATTTAACCAAAAACGGTGGTTATCGCATATTCTAAAAAAATATAGCACTTATCGAAAAAACGCTCAAGAGAAGTTTAAATACTATTATACAGGTTAGTTAAAATGTATGTTAAATTGAAAATAAAACCCAGGAGGAGATAGATAAACCATTTGGCTTAGGTCCTCTTGTGTCTAACTGGCTAATCTGAATAAATCCTCGAAGTCCTGGTTCGCCAAGTTTTTATCGAGAAAAACAATTTCAGGCGACCAGTACCCCCTTAAGGGAGTGGGTGTCGCAAATTTGAGCCCCTTTCGAGGCCATTTCCCGCCAAACTAGCAAAGGTGATATTCCAAAAACATTTGTAACTAACAAAACCAACCCAACAATAAACTAGAGAGTTTTTTTCGAAATTTATATTTGGCGTCTCTTGGGGGCCATGTCAACTTTTCATTTTGAGCCTAAATTTTTGACAAAATCAGAAAACCAGAAAAAATGACGAACTGCGTGTCTTTTTAAAAGCGTAGGTGTCGGCGTAGGTAGGATTGTATCAAATTACTATTAAATTCAAAATTACCGCGAAGGTTGGTTCTGTTAGTAATAAATGTTTTTGGAATATCACCTTTGCTAGTCTGGCGGAAATTGACCTTGGGAGAGGCTTAAATCAGCGAAACCCACTCCCTTGAGGGGGTACTGTGCTTAGTGAAAAAAAAATTGAGAATCGGCGATTGACGAAATCTATCTTTAAAATCAAAGATTAGACTTTGAAAAGTCCTAAAAATGAGCGAAGGAATCTTTAGTATGACTTTTTTTTCAAATTAAATTCCCTGCTTGATATATCGCCGCTCAGCTAAAATGGGCATAAAAATCAATTCATGTTAAAAAAAAAATTCTTACCACGTAATGACCATGTAACGCTGCTAAATTAAAGAGGTGAAGGCATCTTTTGCATCGAGTTTTTTTTAACAAGAAAAGTAAAGATCTTAAAGAGCGAAGGGCCTGGAATTTGTGTATTTCTTCAATAAATTATAAATAATTTTTTTACTAATTTACGCTGAAATATCAATTTTTTGTATTAATTTAAAGAAAAATTGCTAAAAGTCGAACCCGCTCGCGTCCTATTTAAAGCTCTACTGAATCAATGGAATTTTAATATTGAAAAAAATACATATAAAATATACCGCCCAAATTAATGAATTTTTCGTCGAATCTTTTCCGAGTTAAATCTTCAATTAATTCATTTGTCCTTTTTTCAGACCTTGTAATCGACTCCCTAGACAATGGCAAAAGGCCGACGTATGAAGGGGACCTTCGTGGCGGTCCAAAAAACAAAGCTTACTTCAAGCGATTCCAGCCAAAATTTAAAAGACGACGAGAGGGAAAAACTGATTACTTTGCCGAAAACGTCTTTGTGTCCAGGCAGGGATTGAAGATAAAAACAGAACATTTTAAAATTATGTTGAAACTTTCAAATAATAAAAATTTGATTTTAATTTCAAAAATTTAGATTGGCAATTTTAATTTGAAAAAAGTTGATTAGAATTTCGAAAAAAATCAATTTTTATTTTACGAATCCCAATTCTCAGACAAACTTGGTTCTTATCCTCGAATTAATTCTATTGGGAATTAATGCTTCAATTATTTACGGCAGAAAGGTTCGAAGTCGGAAATCAAATGCCGTCAAATGTGACCCCAGAACTGGAAAAGAACATATGACTGTAAGTCATATTGAAGTGAATTTAATTTTTTGCAAAAATGCTTATAGGGACACCACCCTACTCATGACGATTACGGGAAAACTAAAGATGATATCGAGAAACTTTTTTTGCATTAAATTGTCGACTAAAAATATCTTGATATCCCTTTAGGGAAATTTTATAAAGTTGACTTGATATCTGGTCAACTGGACATAAATCGAAACTTAATTGTTTGGTAGGGTAGATTTTTTAATAGGGCCCACCCTACTCAGTCATTTGTATCGAAGACCATATCAGATATCAACAAAAGGTTTAATGCTATGTGTAGCCAAGTAAATTTGTGGCGACCAAAACTTTTTGTTTTTCGCTCCTTCAACCGGTGATCAATCTTTGAAATCACCGGGTTTTCAGAGGCAAATAAGGATAATTTGGATTTTGTTTTCATAAATAAATTGATTTAAAATGTTGTTCTTTGCACGTTTAAACGTAAATGTTTATCAATTACCACCTATCAACCGATTATTATCCAGAATACATACATTTGCATTGATATCCATTATGATGCCCGGGTAACACTAAAAAATTATTTGCCTGTTAAATGAATATGGAATAAGTTTTTAGTGGTACCCGGGCATCATAATGGATATAAACAAAAAAAATGAGCTGATTGAGATTCGACCCGGTTTCGACTTCCGGTTTAGAACATCATTAACCAGTGAACCGGTTGACCGGGAATAAAACAAAAAATTGTGCTCGCCACAAATTTACTTGGCTACACATAGCAGAAAACCGTTTGCTGATATCTGTTATGGTCTTCAAGAACAATGACTGAGTAGGGTGGGCCCTATTAAAAAAAACTACCTATGTTCAAATCGCTGCATATCCCAAAAACTTTTTTATGGGCGTGCTCCTCTGAAAGCAAAAACGGTTAGAGATATCGGGAAACTTGTTTTTATGCAGAAGGGTGACTTTGCACACGGAAAGTTTTGACAAATTTTGTTTTGCCACCCAATTTTCAACAAAATTTGGTCCTTTATAAATCAATTTGACCCCAACCTGCATAAGCGTGTTTAAGAACACAGAGATCTAAAATATTTTGGGGAAGTGTCATTTTGGCCGGCGGAATATCGGAACAGACCGTGATACCAGTCAAACTGTATGACATATCACAAAACGGTTTTTTGCATTCAACTGACAACTAAAAAAGCTCAGGCCAAAATTTTTTCATGTTTTCTTGCTTCACCGGTAATTCTCGGTTTGAACCGCTTATGTGCGATTTTGTGTCGAAATTCAGGGTAAATAACAGAACATATATTTCTATCAAACAAAACGGGATTAATCGGGATCCCGAGTCGGGGTCGGGATTGAAAACAAAATTATGAGTCGGGATCGGGCGGGATTTTAATTTTTCTTGAAAATAATTTAAAATTTTGAAAATAATTCGAATTATTTTGAAAATAATTCGAATTATTTTGAAAATAATTCGAATTATTTTGAAAATAATTTTAATTGTTCTAAATAATTCTAATTTTTTCAAAATAATTTAATTTTTCAAAATAATTCTAATTTTTCAAAATAATTCGAATTAATTAAAAATTTTCAAAATAATTCGGATTATTTTGAAAATAATTCGAATTATTTTGAAAATTTAATTTTTAAATTTTTCAAAATAATTCTGAATTTTTCAAAAAATATAATTTTAATTTTTCAAATAAATCAGGAATGATTGTAGACCAGGTGGAAAATATTTTGTGAAAATTTGAGTTTCTGATTCTAGAATTTTTGTTTGCGGATTTGTTAATGTTTAACCCTTATTCAGTTGATGGATGTTAAGAAGAAACTGGTGATACAAGAACTACCTGCTATTTTTCATGCTTTTGCAACTTGCTTTCTGCAGAAGAAATTTAAATTAAGGTCGTTTTTTGACGGGCGCCTTACTGGAGAAGTTTCAAAAAATAGCGACCATTTTTGAAAAAATTAGTTGTTATCGCGAAGAAGTGGAAAAACTGTTTTCGCTATCTTGTTTGTTTCTCCCCGTAAATAACTCTTATTTATTGAAAAAGAACGCAATTTTCTGTGGCATTAATAAAAGAATTATTTATTAAATTTAAGTTTATTGTTATTTTATTTGCAATTTTATTTTTTCCCACGAGTTTTCACCCACACGATGTTCATTGGCTGTCATTTTGCAAAAACAAACGCCCCCTAAGAAGTGCCCCCGCCCACAATATTTCCAAACAAAACGGGCCCGCTAAGGAAGTCCGCCATTTTTATTAGGCCAATACCGCGAACCAAAAATTGTTACTATAAGGAGACAGATTTATTCGCCTATCCCACTTCAATATAATATATAATTCTACAATAGTGTTATCTCTCAAAAAAGTTTCGTTTACCTCTAGTAAATTACTCTTTTTTAAGACAATTTCATGTCATTCACTCGAACAGTACCCCAGCGTTTTTTAGAAAAACTTTCATACTAGGAAAGTATTGGAAATTTTACCAAAAATAAAGTAAATTTTCGGAGAAAACGAAATGTTATTGCTTAAGCCTTCAAAATGGAGATAGTTGTGTATTCAGTGAAAAAGAATTTCTGGCTAACTCATTTATAGCAAAAGATTTGGGATTCCGCCTAGGCAGCATCGGATATCACTTCTGTTGACCAATAAGAGCTTCGAAAAAAAGCTGAAACGCCAAAAAGTAGAGGGGCCTTAGGATTCTCTTTAGATATATTATAACCCTTTATAAAGGAACGCATTAGGCCACCTTAAAGTTCCTTCAATTTTCAAAACAATCTCGATTATATTAAGATTAAGTTATCAGAATTTTGTACACAAATATACGCGGTTATAACCGTATGTTACATACGGTATGTAACCACCGCTCTAAAATTGATCCCGCATTTCCGGGTTTTATTTTTGTAAAATGTAAAAGGGCAAGAACAATTAGGAATTTACTCGGGAATTGAACCGGAGTAGATCTTCAATTGTTAAAACTTTATAAGATAAAAGGCGGTGTTTTTAGCTCACCCAAAAAAAAGGACATGTCGGTCGAAATGATCTCGGAAAACGGATTCATCTGATTCAATAAATTCCAGATTGTATCCCCAAGGTAATGGAATTACTACCCGGTGATATGCACTTATCTTTTACCGGGTAATCAACGAAACTTTAAGCGATTTACCACCTTTTTGAGGTAAGCTGAAAAAAAACCCGCGAGAAGTAAAATGAATGTAAAAGAGATTATCCCAATTTTGCTTTAATTGCGCTTAATATTGATTAAAATTAAAGGGCAAAATTAAAAGTAATTCAGTTCGGGGTTGAATGTTCTGAAAAAACGTTACATCTGATCCGAAATTTTTTAATAATGGTTGGATGGCTAGTGTTAAGATCTTGACAAAATTATTACTTTTTTTTCGTTTACTCAGTGTATTTGGCCCGGCTTTGTAAAGCAATAAAAACGGAACATTATTTTTGCGGTTAGGCTTGCGTTTTTCGAAAAAATTGAACCTTTTTTCAGATCTAAAACTGGTGTTTACTGGTATACCAAGATATCCACCATGTGTGAAAAAAATAGTTATTTGTCGAGAATTCCTTTGACATCAGTAACCACTTTTAAAATTTTTCGAATCGGATTGAACCTTTTGGAGGAACATTCGGACCCGATGTGTGTGAGTAGTGTGATTTTATTCGCCGATAAAGTTGTGCGTGAGTGTTCGCGCGCGAGGCGTGTGTGTGAGTGTTAGAAAATATTTTCTTTTTTTTTGGATGAATATTGTTTACAAGATTGATGCCAAAGTAGAGACTTAAGTTGTGTGTAGAGTTTATGATTACAAATTATTTTAGGGAGAGAGAGATGAGCCGAAGCGTGGGAAAAAGAAATGCAAAAAAAGCCGGTGAGTCGCGACCGTAGATAGATGGCGGGGTCGCGGGGTGACGTGTGCGCGCGTGAAATTTCGACCCTCCTGAAACCCATTTCCCAGCGCGGCGCGCGACCCACAGGAATGGACCGATTGCCTCAATTTGTCAACCCACGGAATTTTGCTTCCCATTGTATTTTGGTTGGTGCAGAGGGTTTCTTCCGAGTGGCGCAGAGAAGCGCAAAGAAAAAAATGGAAGATTTAGTTTTTAAAGACAGTTAACCAAGCTAAAAATCGCCCAGTGGGACCAAGCGGTTGCTTTCCGATGCCCAGCGTGAGCGCCGCGTTGAGAAAGCTTTGGTGACGAAAAAAATTGCAAAGCGAAATTAATTACGGCCAAATGTGCCAGATCGCATGGAAAAGTTCGGGAGATTCAAAGCGAAAAAAGAGAGAGCGAGTGAGTGTGAGAGTGTGTGTGTGTGCAATTTCTTGGGATAAAAAAAATGCAGTCGAGGAGTTTTTTGTGTGAAAGAGAGAGTGTGCTGTTAGGAAAAAGTCCACCGTTTTTTGGCCACAGAATTCGAACAAGGAAACAAAGGGAGGCCCGAGTGGGCGTGAGAGTAGCGCGGAAAAAGGGGAAGAGGCTTACTTTTTTTCAGCGAATTTGTTAAGCTATTATAATGTTAAAAAACGTGCGGTACTGCGGCAAATATTATTCAGAAGAGAAAAAACTTGTAGTACGTATGATGACGTGCATTTTAATACCTCCCAAAATTAATCTTTGAAAAGTAGAGTCATGACACAAATTTATCATAATTCATTGGAAAAAACAAAATATTTGCATTCTGGAACAATTAAAAATTGATAACTTTAAACTCCTTGGCCCATAGTTCAAAATTAAAAGCCGTTGGCCACATTTAGTTTGGTTCGGATTCTGAGCCAAAAAAAAACTAAGAATTTTACTGTAATCTTACAGCCCGGAGTTTTTCTCGTTTTATCCGCAAAAATACTTCGATTGGCCAATATCCGGAATAACGTTATCTGGTGGTCGATTTTTTGCGGAATAAAAAAAGGTAGCGGTCAACAGGAAAACCGACATTAAAAGATTAATAAAATTGGAAAAAAAAACGTAGGATTGAAAAAAATTTGGCCGATTTTAAAATAAAAAGATTTAAAAAATTGTTCGGACGACTTTTCAAAAAGTAAGATGAAAAAACTTTCGGAATTATTTTACCGTATAATTTTTTTAAAAACCACGTTTAACAAAAAAAAGAAGATAAATTATATATTTATTCTCTATAAACGAAATAAGGTTGCTCATTTTGTGAAAAAATATTGTTTTATTTAACTACCATTTATTTTGGTAACTTTTTTTCCGTTTTATACACTATTATACGTACTTGAGTAATCCTGAAGAATTAATGGAATTAATTCAAAATTAAATACCCCAGATGGAATTAT
The DNA here is from genome assembly GCA_004367855.1 of Oikopleura vanhoeffeni. NCBI lineage: Eukaryota > Metazoa > Chordata > Appendicularia > Copelata > Oikopleuridae > Oikopleura > Oikopleura vanhoeffeni. The sequence goes on from SCLH01063262.1 coordinate 17,472, forward strand.
TTAACAACAATATTTATTTTTTTTTGTTTTTAAAAACCAATAGTTAAAAATTAAAAAAAAAGGGCATTAAGGGTATCTTCAACGGGTTTTTTACATTTTAGATCGGGCTCAAAGAACAAAACGAAACAAGTGATAGAAATTCTTGAAAAAAGCCTAAAGGGAGATCTATTCCTTTGCTTTTTCCGGGGACTAAAAGTTAAGAAAACAGGAGGTTTTTTTTTGAGCACCCAGCACCAATGGAGTAGAAGTTCTAGAACACTGATTTTGATCAAATGTCTTTTATCTCGGAAAGAACGGCCTTAAATGGGAAATTGATCACCATTTGTAAGAAATAACAATTCCACTACCGAGTGACAGTTATCGGGAAATATTTTGCAAAATTCATGTCGGCTGTTTCTAGAATAATGAAAAAACTGTAATTCATGATGATTTAGAATGGTGCCTCAGTTTCGAAAAAACGACTCCGGTACAATTTTTTTTTAAAATGTGTATTATTAGAGAAACATGTCTTCTTCAATTTCTAGTGAAAAAAACTTTTTTTTAAACAAATTCGCTTTTCCTATTTATAGAAAAAATTGCAGAATTATTATTCGTATTTTGAGCTGTAAAGTACCATCAAATTAAAGCCGCATTAGGCTCGAACAAAAAATATTGCTTACGTCAGCGTTGAAATTTTGATCCCTGTATATTCTAGAATTCAAGAAAAAATGTAAAAAAATTCCAAACTGAAACGAAAATTTTCTCGAAAAAACGATTCGATTACAATGTGGTCTTTTAAATTTGTATTATATTCGTGCAAACATGTCTTCTCAAATTTTGCCAGTGAAAAAAACTTTTTTTTTAAACATTCGCTCCATCAATAAGAAAATTGCATTTTGGTTTCAGCCGGAAGCAAGTTTTGGAGTTTCTAGAAAAAAGTAAGTTGCCATCCGATGTGTACCGAAAAAGTACCCTCAAATTGAAGCTTACTGCCAAAAAACTGAAGTAAAAAGGTGCTACTCATTTTTACTTATTTTTAGAATTTTTTATTAAAAATTGGAGGTTTAAATAAAAATACTTAGAAAAAAAAATCTGAAAAAAACTCGAAAATAAATTGAAGAAAAATTTTCTCGGAAATTTTTTTTTATTGGATAAGAAGCAGAAGGAAAGCATTTTTGTGGCCTTCTTGAGGCTAATTTTGGTTGCAGTATTATGTCCTCACTGTGAGAGATCAGCGCTTGTGACGTACTGCTATACCGATGAGTTAAACCCCCCTTAAAGAAAAAAAAAATTTAGTTTTCTTTCACAAGACCAATCTAAAAATAGGACCATAAAATATTTAAAAAGTGTCCATGTATATTGCGTACGCATTTTACAGAGTAAAAGATAAGCTGTGTTTCAAAAATATTGACCAAAAATAGTAAACCTTGAAAAAAAGGAAACGAGGTCAAGAGGGGACAGGATGGAGGAATTGGATATAATCAAATATACCCAAAACCAGGGCGTTTATTCCCTGGAAGAAAAGATATATTCAAAGCCTATGGATGATAGATCATCTTGAAAATGCTGCAGATGAAAAAGAATTTGTTTCCGGATGATCCAATTCAGAGATCTTCTAGTGAAAAAGGATGACTTTAGGAAACAGTGCGAATAAAAAACAAGACTTATTGCCTAAGTGGACTAAAATTTTTGTTTTGTGAAAAAAAGGTCGATGACTAAACGGTCAAAATGTTTGATTTAGCATTTTTATGAAGAATGAAATTACAATGTAACCAAGGCGGGTGCGGCGGTTATTAAGTTAGAAAGTGTCGTCGCCCAAAAAACCCGACTAATTACGCGTTAATTCCGGGGACTATTACGCGTAATTTCTAAACTATTACGCGTACTTTCTACGATACCGCGTACTTCTGGGAGAAAATGTTCTCTGGTTGGTCCCATTTGTAACAATTTCTTAGAGTTAAAAATGCGTTAAAATATGTTTCCAAAGAAGATTTTGGTGATTTTTAAGGTAATTTTACATATAATTTCTAAGGACTTAGAAATTTTTAGTTATTTATAAATTTGATTTCATCGAAAAAAAGGAAATAAAGTAAAATTAACAAAAAAACAAAATGTGAATTCAAAGAAGGATTTCAAAGAAAAAAAAATAAGGACCAGCTTGCTGATTGGTCAATTTAAACAGTGTATTCTAGAGTTGCATATTCATGTAATTGAGTTAAGTGCAGAGTAAAAATTTTTGTGATTTTAAAATTAATTTTTCGTTAACAAATCTTCTAAGGATGTTTACACATGGAGTATTTGATGAAAACATGTTTTTTAACTTGTTAAAATACGACCACTTCATTGTCAAATCTGAACATGTTTTAAAAAAAAGTATTTTTCATTGGTCCGGGCCCCAGACAGGAGAATTCTTGGTCTGAAGAATCTGGAAAAAGCGCCTATCTTTTGCCTAGGAACGTTTGGAAAAAAAAAGCCCTATTCTTTTTCCTATGAAACTATACGCGCCCGCAACCGCCGGAACGAATAAAATTTATTTTTCAAAAAGCGTGGTTTTTGGAGGCTTACGTTAGGTTTTATTCCGGTTCCAAAACTATTACGCGCTTATAACTTAACGCCGCAACCCCGCTCTCCCTTAAAAAAAAATTCTTATCGCAAAAAAATTAAATAAACCTTTTACCAGAATTCTTATAATTGAAATTTCCACGATTTTTTAATTGTGTTTTCTTCTTGAATCAGATTTGCTGGAAACGGTCATTAATAATTTGAAATCAATTCAAAATGTTCCATTTATTCAAAAACATATTTACCGTGCAGTTATATTAAAGCGTTATCCAAAAAAGGATATCCACATTTTTTAAAAAGGAACATTAATGAAAAAATTTATTACGAAAATACGTTTCCTTGCAGCACATTGATTTATAGAAAAATAAATTACGAAATACATTCAAATGTTTAAAGATTTTAATCTGCGCTAAGAAATTTATGATAAAAAATATTTTGATATTATTATTAATTGTTATGTAAAGAGGTTTAAACTGCCAATTTTTGGTTCCGATATTTCCATGAAAGACTGCCAAAAAAAAAGCATTTTTAATGGCACCCCATAAAAAATAAGTTTTTGAAAAAAATTCGATGTATTAGCAACCTTCAAAGTGCCTGGCTTTTAGTGAAACACAAAAAAATTTGGAATATATAAAAAAATCGACAAAGCATAGAAAAAAATATTATGTTTTTGGTATTCATTATTCATTGTGAATTATATATAGTTATTAATGATTTAAACTTGTTTAATAATTTGTTATTTTTAATACTACCCTGATAAATATTTTTGGATCCTGGTTACCAAAATCAAAACCTTCGATGAAGGTTTCCTTGAAGGGAATCTCGACTGGTCTCCTCAATCTCACGAACCACATTCACATTATTTACTAATAGATATCTGTGATATGGCAAAAACCCTAAATTTGCGTTTATATTTGTTTGATTGCTAAAGAAGCCGTTGCAGTTCTCAAAACATAGCAAAACCGGGTTGATTTTTAACCGGGTTGGCTAAAACGCCAGTTGTAGTTTTTGCGGAGAGGTTAATGAAACTTTTATTATTCATGCGAAATTGGGGGGACCACTTGTAGTATATCTCTAAAGTGTATTTGGGGTCCAAAAATGTTATAAACTTTTTCAGGGTTCTGAATTCTCCCAACCACAATCCCTTTTATTCGGAGCGGAGTAAGTGAAGGAGATAAGAAAACCCATCGGATTTTGTCCATGAGAAGAAATCTCGTATTTTCTTGACGGCTGTTGAAGTTTTAGCTTCATTTATTGATATACATATGTGGTACGATTCCAGACGACCATTCGTCCAAAAATTCCCAAAAATTGCCCTACGCCCGGCCCAAAACCGTCTCGGTTCACTGGCAGAAATTAAGTCCGGTGTTTGACGAGTGTTTTCTAAGAAATCGGGAGTCACAGAATGGTTTCATATTCAAGTACTAGCTAAGAACTCAAAAGCCGTCTATGTTTTTCTATTAATTTATGTATTCAAAAATCAAGTAAAGTTTCCAAGAAACTTTCAAAAATGAAATCCAACCAGAGATCAGATGTCGTCCCTTTTACGCGTCTTTATTCAAAATTTTATCATTTTTTTCAAAAGCCAATTTGTGTATCCGTACGTTAAAAATGGGAAAAGTGTAAGAAAAGAAAGATGATCCGCTCTTAAGAGTGGGTGGTCGCAAAAATTTGACGCCTCTTTCCAAGTTTCAATTTCCGCCAACATTAGCAAAGTGATAGTTCCAAAAACATTTATACTAACAGAACCAACCTTCGCGGTTAATTTTGGAAATTAACCAGTAAATCTGATACCAATCCTCACTGACGCCGACCTACGTTTTAAAAAGGCCTTCCTAAAAAGACACCCAAAGTTTATGCTTGACTCCTACCCAATCATTCAATTTTATTATTTTTTTGTGTCCAGCTCCGGGAGAGAAGCCTTTACCGAATTTAATGCAAAAACGCTTTTTTTTAAAATTTTGCTTTCAGCGGCCAAACCAGCCAACAAAACGAAAAACAAAAAATATTATTTATTTATTGATGTTAAAAATTGGAAAGAGTGCGCGTTTCATGTTTGTTTTTTTTTGGACGCTAACCCCGTTATAAATTGCACCAAAAAATCCTAAAAGTGTTTGTTTACGGAAAAAAATTTATTTTGAAGCCCATTTTTTCTGCTCTAAAATTTTTGGTCAAAAAAAAATTGTAGGGCTCAAAAATGAAAAATTGCCAGTGGCCCCCAAGAGGATCGCCGAAAGGCCAAAAATTTCGAAAGAAAAAAAAAACTCTCTAGTTATGTTAACAACAAAAGCTTGGTGCGTGTTCAGATGCAAGTATTAAGTCGAAAAAAAACATATCTCTCAAAACTGGTGGAGGAAATAGCTTTTGCCTGAAGCCCTCCCAAACTGACCATCGCAAACAATTTGGCCTAAAAATGAAAAGGTGAAATGCTCTCAAGAGGACCCGCCGAAGGGCAAGAATTTCGAAAAAAAAAACTCTCTAGTTGATTGTGTAACAAGTCGTGTGCTTTCAGAATGCATATAAGTCGAACTATATCTCTCAAACTGGTGGAAGGAGATAAGTTTTTGCCTGAGCCCTTTGCCAAAATTGACCGATTCAAAAAAATTTAATTTTGGCGTTTTTTTCGCCGTTTTTGCCGCTTTGAAAGCAAAATTGTAAAACAAAAAGCCCCGCTTGCATTTAATTTCGTAAGGGGCTTCTTCCGGAGGCCTGACACAAAAAAAATAACTAAAAAATGATAAAAAAAAATTTGAAGGACTAGGATTCAACCTGGTTTGTCTTTTTAGGAGCTTTTAAAAAAGCGGTTAGTTCGGCCGAGGGTGATTGTATCAGATTACTGTTAAATTTCAAAAATACCGCGAAGGTTGGTTTCTGTTAGTAACAAATGTTTTGAACATATCGCTGCTAAGTTTGGGGGGAAATTGACCTTGGAAAAAAGGCCCCAAATCACAGCGACAACCCAACTCCCTTAAAGGGGTTGTATAGGCTCGGAAAGGCTTTTTCGAAGGGCTCATTTTATGCCTTCATAACAAAAATCTTATAAAAATCTCAGGGAATAGTAGTCCGTAAGTCGGGAAAACACATTTTACTTCTGATTTTTCGATAGATGTTCGACCACGGTAAATTGAGTTAACGCGCAGCAAAATTTTTTTTTGAAAAGTTTTATTTTTTTGCCTATTTCCAAAAACAACGTCAATTTTTTCGGAATGTAAAACAAGTCGAAAGGCGTTGTGTGAGGCAGATGTTTGCAGTACTTTTTCCGGAATTTGGGCTGTGAAAATCAGAACATCAAAAGTTTCGCGAAAGCGACCATTTTTGAAGTATGGAAAGTGAGAAATTAGAAAGTGTAAAATGTTCACCAAACATTCCTTTGGTACGGTTTGCTGGAAACGATATTAACAAACTATGGTCTGATTTTGAAAACCACAGGCGGATTCTAGAAAAAAAATAACCTTTTTCCACCAAAAATTATGTTTTTGATCGGTCTTAGCCACGCGTTTCTGTTTTCAAAATCAGACAATAGTTGCTAATATCGGTTTTCCGGCGAACCGTACCCAGGAATTCTTTTTTGTGGCATTAAAATTGGCTAATCTCACTTTCATTATTCAAAAATTGTCGATTTCGCGCCACTTTTTGGTCGATAAACAGCCAAATTCGAAAATTCCTTGGCAACATCCCCCCTTTGCCTCACCAACCGCTTGGGGCTTGTACATTCCGAAAATGGACGTTGTTTGAAATAGGCGAAAAAACTTAGATTCAAAAAAAATTTTGCTCGCGGTAAAACTCAAAATTTGAACCGGTTGGTCGACATGCTATGAAAAAAGCCAGAAAGTAAAATGATGTTCCAGAATTTACGAAAACTTACTATTCCTGAGACTTTTGAATTAAGAGTTGTTATGAAGGAATTAAAAAAGGTTATGAGGCCTTCGAAAAGCCTTTTCTAGCCTAAAAACCCCCTTAACCCATGGTGAGCATATAAAAAAAAAATTCCCGCCAAGGCACAGAAAGCGCGAACAATTGTGGTTCTTACTGTTGAAGGTGTGTTTCACAAGGAAAGCTTAAGGCAAGTTGGGGGAAATGTTTAATTTTGTCTGGCAGTGAAGGAATTGAAAAGTTTTCATATTTTTTTGCATTCGACATTTCATATTTCTCGAGAATTTTAAATTTGATGTTCTTAGAAAACTAGTCAGTATTGTATGGAAAGGCATAATTTGAATTATTTTCAAAATAATTTGTATTTTTGAAAACAATTTGAATTTTTGAAAATAATTTGAATTTTAGCAATAAATTTCAATAATAATTTCGTTTTTTTCTAATTTAGTTTATTTTTGAACAATATTAACAGTAATATTTACATTCTATTCTTGGGGTTCCTCGGGGGCTTCCTCTTGGGCTTCCTCAAATTCCATAGGGAGGTCCCCAATAGAATCTCGTGAATTATTCAGGTGTGCCATTGACTCAGTCGAATGACCCCCAGCTACTAAAGTTCGTTCCAAACGGTGTTTAAAGCCCCTACCACACGTTAAATTTATAAGGTCCTGGGTCATATCATTTTCCCAAATTCTTTTAACCGTTGAAATAATTTCAGCTCTTGATTCTGCAACAGCACCTGGTAATTGTCTGTTTTTCAGTCTTTTCATATGGGCCCAACAATTGAAGTCGAGGGGGTTGAGATCAGGGCTGCTAGCTGGCCACTGTATTTCGACCCGCGATCTAAAGTCTCTTGGGGCACGGCTTATCACATTTTCTAGCCCAAAATGTTGATCAAGCCACTGCATGACATGAATGCATGCATGACAGCTAGCACCTAAATTTTGAATTAAATTTTGATTTTTTAATAAAATCTTAGATTTCGGATTAAATTTTAAATTTCTCACCATCTTGCATAAAAATACACCCGATGAGTTTTCCCCGGCCGTCAATTTCGCGCCATAACCCATTTTGAGAAGCCCATACTTTAAAGGGTTCTAATATTTTCGAAATATAGACCTCTTTAGTGACGCTCAAATTTTTCATTCTCGTTGAGCCATCAGGATTTCGGAATGGTACACCTCTACAATTAAGGTCGGGTGTTTCCAATATAACCAATGGTACTTTATAACCATAACCTTAATTTTAAAATTAATCCCAACCCCAAGAAATTAAAATTTTTTACCATAAATACCAGAAATGGTGATGTATTCACAGCCGGTTTTTTTTTGTTCAACTGGAGGGGCTGAAGAGTAACCCCAGTACCATAGTCCAGCTACCTTTTCTGGTTTGAGCCTGATGTGAGATTCATCGCTGAAGAAAATTATTTTTGGGCCATCGTTGTGGGTGTAGAGCCAGGGTTGATCCGGCGTGGCCAGGCGTGGCAACACTGCTCGCGAAAATGATACCCTGTTTCTCATTTGGTCTGGGGTCAAATATGGCCGCAATGCAATTCTACGAGGCTTATAACCAATTTGCTTAAATATTGCGTTAAATTTTATGAATAATTTTAAAATAAAAAAAATCCGAAACGTCGTAACTATTTGATAAATTGTTAAATAATTACGACGTTTCGAATTTTTTTTTCATTGAGAAGATTTTATGTTTCAAATTTGATGAAAATCTGCCCAAAATCGGCCGAAGGCCGATTAAACGAGATTTTCTGTTGAAAATGTTTTGAAAAATAAGCCCAAAATCGGCCGAAGGCCGAAAAGAGGAGATGTTATGTTTCAAATTTGATGAAAAATCGGCCGAAGGCCGATAAAAGGAGATGTTATGTTTTATATTTGATGTAAAATGAGCCCAAAATCGGCCGAAGGCCGATAAAAGGAGATTTTATTTTTTCAGTTATGTTGAAAATGTGCCCAAAATCGGCCGAAGGCCGATAAAAAGAGATTTTATTTCTTCATTTATGTTGAAAATGTGCCCAAAATCGGCCGTAGGCCGATAAAAGGAGATTTTTCGGAATTTTTAAAAAATTTGTGTTGTAGTTTTTCATGACGACTAAAATTTAAATAAAGTGCCTATTTTGCATTTAGTTCCCCCTTCGACCAGGAACTACAGGATGTGTTTTTTAAACTTGGTCGTAATAACCTAAATGACAACTTTCATTTCGCAAGTAAAAAAACACATACTGTAGTTCCCGGGCTTGACCAATTGTGAAGAGAATAAGAGACCCATAAATGGGGAGCCCAGGCAGAGAATCTTTGCATCCGACCATAGCCATCCTGAAGTAATACGGAATGCATAAGGACAAAAAATCCAAATGGATTAATTTACACAATAGTAAAAAATTTTATATTGATTATTTTCATTATAAATTTCGACTGTATTTATAGTCGCAGTGTAAATATTTAATTTTAGTCGTCATTAAAAAATCAACACAAATTTAAAAAAATACCCAAAAATCTCCTTTTATCGGCCTTCGGCCGATTTGGGGCTACATTTTGAACCAATACCTTAAAATATTATTACTAAAACATTAAATAATTACCTTTATCAGAAAACTAGCTCGACTATAGTTCACCCCTACTTGTGCTGCCACAACTTTCAGCGAATTGTCTGTCAAGCCCCGATTTTGGCTCATCAAATCCAACCCCTCTTTCAGCCTTAATTGAAAACTCAGTTTTGGTTTATTTTTTGGTCTCTGTGTTTTAAAACACATAAATGCAGGTGGAGGTTGAGCTCAAAAAGTTTACCTGTTTTGCAACTCTATATCTTCTGGGCTCAGCTCCACGACTGAATTTTCGAAAGTTTTGATTATTTTCAACCAGAATGTATCCAAATTATTTATTAAGCATCGAAATAACGTCACATTTGAGTTCTTGATAAATTTATGATCAGAAAAATCTGTTCTTTCTGAATATTTCTCTACGAAAATTTCTTGTGCTTTCGAATTAAATTTTTCGACAAATTCCACAAACTGATTTCTTCTCAAATATTCGAGCAAAACGTAGATGTTTGTCAGTAGAAATGCTACTAAAAATAGTCCCGACTTGTCCATGTGTCCTAATCTGACGATATCCTTAAATAAGTTTTTTTATATGCACCACGCCCTCCAAAAAAGACCTTTTTTTACCGTTAAAAATGAACTTTATGGCCAAAATTTAGGAATTATTTCCGACAAAAAACGTTTTCCGATATCTCTGCCCGTTTTAACTCAATTATAATTTAATAATTTTAGTTATCTCAGAAAAAAAAGGATTCGATTCGGAGTCCAGAATTCATTCGGCTTTTGAAAATGACTCATCAGATTTAGTTTCTAGATAGCTCAAACTGAGCACAAATATATAGTCAATATTAATATAAAAAAAAATGATCCGAATTTCAGACAAATTTTTTATATTAATATTAACTAGATATTTGTGCTCAGTTTGAGCTATCTAGAAACTAAATCAGATGAGTCATTTTCAAATACCGAATGAATTCAAAAATATTTTTTTTGGCGGAATTATGTGCCCTCAAGGAGTTGGTGTCATTTAAAAAGCCAACCTTTGAACAACTGATTTCATGTTTAGGGAGAGTTCGACAATTTTCATACTCGTCGAGTGGAATATTTGGGACATGAAGTTCCGGTAATCGATGAATATTGTCGTGCAAATTAATTTCTTGAACGGCATGCCCATTTTCATTTCTGTGAAAAACTTCACTAGTGCTTTCCCTAGAAAGCAATATTAATTTAGAATTTAATTTAAAAAAAGTTAAATGCAACGACCAATCCAATATTTTTCATTTCATCTATTTTTGTTGCAAATTTTATTCATTGTTTAAATATATTTATTAATTTATATTTTAGATGGCGAAGAATATGAAGATATATCAGCAAGAAATACTTATCAATGGAAAATTTACCCGGAAATTTAAGTGTGTCACAATGAATTTGACGAAGTTTGCCAAAAAGTGAGTTTTACGGCGTTTGTTTTATCGCAGAAATATCAAAAGTATATTTTCTGAAACTACATTGAATTCTGAATCTACAGTATGTGTTTTTTTTACTTGCGAAATGAAAATTGTCATTTAGGTTATTACGGCCAATTAAAAATGGTTACTAGGTGGATTTTATTTTGAAAGGCAAGCTATAGCCGATTTCAAAGGTTTGAAAATTTAATTCACCAAGTTACGATTTTTATTGGCCGTAATTACCTAAATGACAATTTTCATTTCGCAAGTAAAAAAAACACATACTGTATGCGGAAATAATAATCGAAAAAAGTAGTTTTCAAAATAGTTACGTTTTGAAAACCATGATTTTAAGGCTAAAATATCCGTTTTTCTAGATTTCAAGGGCTATGGGTTTTTTTCGAAAATTCGTTGAGTTAAGTTTTGTAGATATTATTAATTCTGTCATTTCCGGCGGAAGTGACTATCTGTGCGCTCAACTTCGACCCTGAATCGACGCCTATTGACTCAAATATTTCATATCTTTCTTGTTTCATTCAGCGTAAAACTGACTTCAAAACTACGTTTTTGGCCAGCTTTGGGTTGACCACTCCCCTTAAAGATAGGAAATAAGTGTTTAGGCCCACTAAGGTAGTTTTTTTAGACGCAAAAGATTTGACTTTTCACAGACGAACCATATGAGGAATCACAAAACGGTTTTGCATTCAACTGGAAACTTAAAAAGCTTAGGCCAAAAATTGTTTCTGCAATTTTCTAAATTCTGGATTTTTAAATGACTCAATATGGGTATCATACGAAACAAGATGAAATTATAAGACTAATGGCTGAAAAATAAATTCCAGAAATCAATTTTTCTAAAGATTTTTTATAATGAAAAAGTGGTAAAAAGTCTAATCTGTCGCGTCTATTTTTGACGCGACAGATTTGACTTTTTACCACTTTGCCATTATGAGAAATATTAAGAAAACTTAATTTTTGGAATTTTATTTTTCAGCCATTAGTCTCATCGAGATTCGAACTCACCAAAAAATTACATTCCGGTTTATATCCGGTTAACTGGATGTCAAATCAACTCAAAAAATTTCTCCATTGAGCTTTTTTAGTTGGCAGTTGAATGCAAAGAACGTTTTCCGATATCGCCATGACAAGGGGTGGTTGTCCTTAAATAAAAACTACCTTAGACTGCCTTAACCAGACTAGATAGCGACAAATGGTTCTTTTCATCTGAATCCTAACCGAATTTGGAACGCAAACAATTTGTCGCTATCTTGTCTGTCCTTCCAGTCGAAATCACAAAAAGCCAACCGAAAAAAATGGACTTAAGGGTATCACGGTCCCTAACTTGACATGTTCTCGATAAAATATTAGCGAAACACGGCTTCAAGGATATTATTCAGATTAGCCATTTTTTTGCATGAATACACTCCCAGACTCATTAGCAAAACAGGGAGACCTACGCCAAAACGGGAATTCTATCTCCTCTGAGGTTCTATTTTTAATTAAACCTTTATTTTAACATAACCTGTATAATTAGTATAAAAAACTTCTGTGGAAGTGTTTTTCTGGATAAATGCTTTATTTTTTTTAGAATAAGCGATAGACTATCGTTTTTTTTGAGATTTTCCATCGGAAATTTTATCTCCTCTGAAGTTAGATTTCATAATTCACTCAAATTTTCGCAAAAGGAAGCTCAGAACAAATTAAAACTTCTGTGGTCCCGTTATTTATTGAATTTCGACCCCAAACTCGAAATATGAATTTTTCAAGGTCACGTGAAAAAATTTCCGGAAAAAAAACTTCGATATTTTCGAAAGTAAGCTCAAAAGAAAGTGGGCTTATGTAAAGCCAAAATTTTGAAGTTTTGGTGGTCAAATTGAAACAAACGTTATTTTTCCACTTAATTTTGGACAAAATACTCAGAAAAATTTTAAAAATTTCGAATTTTTTTGTTCTTATTTGAGTTGTTTTGTGCTTTCAAAACATAAACGATTGATTTGGTGCATTTTTATGACAAAATAACTGCAGAAAATGTTGGGACCGGGATACCCCTAACAAAAAAGGTCAGATTCAGACCAATTTTTTTAAAATTTACCAAATATTTGTGCTCAGTTTGAGTGATCCAGAAACTTATAAATTTTTGACATGCTCTGATCAAATTTCTAGCTAATTGGTGTCAAAAACTTTTTTGATTTACCTGCTGTGTAGTATTGTTAAATATACTTTAACGTTCGGGTCAAAATGCTTGGTGACATATTCTTTAATCTCTTTTTTAATTTTCGCTTTATGCCTGGAAACCTGCTGTTGTTGCGCATTATTATTATTCATTTTCGGTCATTTAAAATTAAAATAAATTCAGGAAATGATTTGAACCAGGTGGAAATATTTTTGTGAAATGAGTTTCATGAATCTAGAATTTTTTTGCGATTTTAAATTTTAACACTTTATTTCAGTTGATGAATGTTAAGAAGAACTGCTGAATACAGAACTACCTGCTATTTTTCATGCTTTGCAACTTGCTTTCTGCAGGAAGAAATTTAAATTTAAAGGTCGTTTTTTGACGGCTTACTGGGAGAAGTTCAAAAAATAGCGACATTTTTGAAAATTATTTGTTATCGCGAAAGTGAAAACTGTTTTCCGCTATCTTGTTTGTTTCAAAAAAGGAGACGAGATCAGGTGCTAGCCTGAGAGGAAAAATTTTTTTGAGAATTCAGACGGTTACGTAAGGCGGATTCCGAGTCGTTTTAAAGTTGCTGTCAATCACGCAAAGTCGGTCTGTAGACAAACGGGGCACCAGGAGTGAAATCTGACCTTCAAGTAATTATCGATGACGTCCATAGAGAATCATTTAGAACATATTTGAATAAGGAGACTTATAGAACACACAAGTAAAACAAGGAATGAGTACCCAACCACACACTGATGTTAAGATCGCTACTGTGACTCATGACTGAGCTCATCTTTGGTCATTCTAGAACATTATGAAAAACCTATAGATATACAAAATCGTGACGATCAACAGCGTAAATGAGTACCAGGCAATCCAAATCTATAAATAGACATTCTGCGGGGTACTTAACGAACCATTTAATTGCAAATCGAGTATCTAATGCAGACAGCACACCACAAATACACTCGGTGAAGGTGGGATACGCCAGGAAATAAAGTTGCTCCTATAGCAACAACATGTTGGTTTTCGCGGTGATGCAATAAAATGGCGTGACTCTTAGCGGCGCTGTTTTGGAAATACTGTGGGCGGCAATCTAGGGGGTTGTTCGCAAAATGACAGCAATGAACATCGGGGGTGAACACGTGGAAAAAACTAAATTCAAAACTAACAATAACAATAAACTTAATTATAATAATTTCTTTATAATCCCCGCACAGCAAACGGTCGTTTTTTCAAATAAATAAGAATTATTACCGGGGA
>SCLH01063263.1:2092-18295 GCA_004367855.1 Oikopleura vanhoeffeni
TACCGTTGCAGGCAGCAATGACTTATCCGGCAGCGATGACGTAGCAGGCAACGATTACTTAGAAGGCAACGAAGATGTTTTTGCAGGCAACAGTCTTCCAGGAGATTACCTTAGAATTAAGAGCAGTCACTTTGCTACGCAAATGACAAAATGACTTACTTGACCCTCTTATACCGGTATGCTAGTTCAGTTTAAGGCGCAATCCTACNGATCAAACCAGGTTTCATATTGTCCTCATTTTGCTCTCTAGCGGCTCCTGTAGTCACTTTGAAACATTTTAAGTGTCATTTTTGACTTTCCTAAAACCAATTTACTCAATAGGCTAACGAAAAAATAGTCCAGCAAATGCTTTACATTTGCTCTCTAGCGGCCCTTGTGGTCACTTTGGGACATTTAAAGTGTCATTTTCGACTTCCCTGATACAAATTTACTTATTAGGCCAACAAAAAAATAGTCTAGCAAATGCTTCGATACAAATTAACCATAAATTTGGTTCAGCATATGCTTTGAATTTGGCCTGCGTTTTGTATCCTTACCTTATTTCTGATGCAGTATTCATCATGTGGGTGGCAGTTTCGTTGAAGAGATGGCTTTCAGCGACTTCGTCGTCGGACGAGTCATTGAAGCCTATCTCATCCAGCAAGCTGATTTTCCGCTGTGCTACATTTTTGTTTCTATAGTTATTCTGTATAAGATTATCGTCAACCAAGAAAATTGGATGAGTTGATGACTCAATAATAACTTAGGCACGGTCTAATCCTTTTTGATATACATTATGATCCTGAAAAATTTTAGCAAAATTTAAGAAATGTTATTACTCAAAATGAGTATTCCTGTTTCTTCTGAAGATATGTCAAATCCATGTTTTTCAGTCATGAATTTGATCATTCTTTTTGCATCTTCTACGGTTGTTCCTATTGATACATACTCGGGAAAAGGATCAAAATGTATAACAAATTTTCTGACTAGTTGGAGTAATCTGACAATGAATAATTGTTCATGCTGGAGATGAATCATAAATGGTCGATGAAATTCGTCCTTTTTAGTCTGGCAACGCCAGATTGCTTTGTTGTAATCGACAATGGCCCGTGCCTAGTGGAAACAATAAGGGCCATTATTAATGATTTTTTTACCATTCCAGTATTTTTTGATAAATCAGCGATTCTAACATCATTTTTACATGACGAAATGAATACGAACATCTTGGAAATTGATGAAGAAATCTTTATCTACTTTTAACTTAATCATACACGCTATCAATACCCAAAACTACTACTCTGGGGCAAAAGACAGAGTAAATAAAAGTTGAGGGTATCCTGGTTCCTAATTTGACATATTCTCGGTAAAATATTACCCAAGGCTTCAAGGATATTATTCAGATCAGCCAGTTTGCTAGAACTAGCCCTTCATCTTGCGTAAAACATGTGTCAAACTTTTTTGCAAGCAACACTCCCAGACACAAAATCGAGACAGGAAGAACCTAAGTCTAAACGGAAATCTATCTCCTCTCAGGTTTATTTTGAAATAAACCTGAATTTTAACATAACCTGTATAATTAGTATTTTAAACTTCAAAGGAGCGTTTTGTCGATGAGTGCTATATTTTTTCTAGAATATGCGATAAACCACCGTTTTTGGACTTTGTTTAATCGGTAAATCTATCTCCTCCTAGGTCAATTTCAAAATTCTTCTTCTGAGAAGCCTTTCAATGTTGCTTCAATTTTTCGAAAGTAGGCTCAAAGAAAGCTGGGGAAACACTGAAGAGAAAGTTGGCGTACGTCAACCCGATATTTGAAGTTTTAGGTGTCAAATTGACACAAAACTTTATTTTTGACAAAATTTGAGGAAAAATACTTAGAAAAAATCGAAAAACGCAAACTTTTCAACAAAAATTTTTGTGTCATTTGGGTTGATTGGTCCATTTTTTAACAAATAACTGCAGAAAATGTAGGAGCCGGAATACCCTTAAGGGAGTACTGGTCGCATTTTAAGCAAAAACAGGGTTTTCAGCGTCGCCTCAATGAAGTACTAGAAACAGCACGAACATTTGATTTTTCAGTTTAGGGATAATTTGAACATTAATCTTGCTTTCACAAAACAAATCGAAGGTCTCTGATTGGCCGACCAATCAGGAACGACCTTTCAAAAGTGGCACTATTTCACTTCAAAAGCCTACTCCTCCCTGAGTTTTGAAGATAGAGAATACTTTTATAGCTGTTATTGACCACAGAGAAAGTAGGTAGAACCCCAAGTTCAGTTTTACTCAAAAAAATTTCATCCGGCGCTTAAATGAGCAAAAAACTGTTTTTTTGACCTTATTTGGAGTGCCTTGGGAAAATACACTCCTCCCTGGTTTTGACGGCAGAAACCTAAAACTGGTATGTATACGATCCTTGAAGATACGCGCAAAGCCCCTAGTTCGACAATTTGCATTTTTGTATTTCGCTTTTTGGAAACCGCGATTCAATTCTCAGAAATTTCAAAAATTTGAAAAAAAATCACAACTGAATATGTTCACAATCGGATGAAAATTACTTTTTTTATGACAAATGAAATAAAAAAACATCTGATCAACTATTTTTGTCAATATTTTCAAAAAAAACATTTTAAAACTAATCTGGAAAATTGTCATGTCGAGTTCTTTACATGCGACCAGTACTCTCCTTAACCACATATTCAGCGCTGGCCATATTCTGGCCAAGTGACTTGCGATCTCTATTTTTGATCAGTTAACGTTTTTCCGAAAACATTTATATTTAAAATGATCGTGGTTTTAAAAATTCTCTATCTTTTGGCTATTTATCTTTTCTCTATCTTTGTAGTTCTTGAGATAAAGCCAATGTGTCTGACCCGGAAATGCGGGCTCTAAAAATTCAAATGAGATTTGAACTTGAAAAATAAAAAAAATAAAAGATTTATGAACTTTGCCACCGTGATTTTAGGATTTATTTTATGTGTCAAAAAATTAAATAAAATATTCATTAAAATCAAAATTTTTTCTTTCTTTTTGATTTACACACAATCAAATTTTTTTTCGATTTTCTCTCGAAAAAGATAATTTCTTGCAAAAATATTTATGATATTAATTTATTATTGTTGCAAAACAACAACTCATGTGTCCCTCTAACCAATATATTGAAAATTGATACTGTTTACTTTTAAACACCCTGGTAAAATCAAACAAACCATGCGGCGCGAACTAAATTTCTTTGTTATTTTTTTTGTCGCACAAACTTGATAAAAGTACTTATGACGTTTTTATAAAAAACCCAAAAATATTGCGAAAGGTCTGTTACGGTGGCAAATTATCGTGGCGATTATTTTATATTTATATGACAACTGATTTCCTTACCGTTTTTCTTCAATTGAAGGTTTTAGTCAATATTTTCTATTAACGATATTGTCTGAAAAAAAAATTATCGTAAAAAACCGAAAAAATATAATTTAATTTTTTTTTCTATCAAATAATTGTTGAAGCTATTGAATAAATGTTTATATTTTCGTTAACGTTAACTTGGATAAAAATATGATTTTTTAAGTCAGGTGGCCAATTTGGCCACGCTGAGTACGTCACTGTTCATAACTTCTGAGTATGTGGGTTAAGGGGTTCTATAGCAAAATGTACTTTTTGAATTGCTTATTTCTCTCGCATAGACATAGGAAGTGAATAAAACATTCTGATAAGTTAGTTCGTAATCTCTGGAAGACGTTTGAATCATATTTTTAAGATAGCATGTTGAACCAACCGGTGAATGAGGTTAACCAGGAGCAAAAAAATTCTTGAAGAAAGCTGCTATTTTTTTTTTCATGTTTACAATGGCAAACTATTTTTCTGCTGCACAATAGTTTTTCGTGATAATTGTTAACTAAACTGTTGTGCCTGATTTAACGATTTCATTTTTTAACTCCCAGGAGTAGCGATTTGAAAATTTATTTTTGACATCCAATTCGTCCAATCCATTTTTTTTTAAGACCAAACGATTCGTAAGTTAAATGTTTTTGGAAACGGGTATTATACAACTATAACCAAATATTTAACCGTTCGAGCGCGCTAGAGCAGAAAAGATTTTTATTTTCGACACTCAGAAAAAATATTTAATATTTTTTTCCGAAAATTTTTGGTAATTTTTTACGATTTTTTGAGTTTATATGACTAAAAAGCGCACGTTTGAGTTCAAAATCATAAAATCAGACCTCTAGCTCTTTTAGTCAAAAGATACGACTTGCCTATAGAACCTATATACTCAAAATAAGCTTGTTTCAAATTTTAATGAAAAAAATTCCAGAATGTATAATTTTTTCAAATTTTTATTTCTTCATATAATTAAACAAATCTAACGTGGAGATCAAAATTCTAAAATCCAGTCAAATAATTTTCAGTACAAAATATGGGCTGCCTATAGAACCCCCTAAGGGAGTGCTGTGTCGCAAATTTAAGCCTCTTCCAAGGTTCCATTTCCCGTCAAACTAGCAAATATGATATTCCAAAAACATTTGTAACTAACAGAACCACCTTCGCGGTAATTTTAAACTTAACAGTAATCTGATACAATCCCACCTACGCCGACACCTACGCTTTTAAAAAGCCTCTTAAAAGACACGCAGTTCGTACCTACTCCTTCAATTTTCATCATTTATTTATTATTTTTTTGTGAGACGCTCCGGAAAAGCCTCAACAAATCGCGCAAAATTGCTTTTAATTTAAAATTTTTGCTTTCGGCGAACAAAAAGCGCAAAAACATTAAAATTGAAATGATCAGTTTGGGAGGCTCAGGCCAAAAGCCATGCTCCTCCACCAGTTTGAGAGATATACATATTCGACTCATACTGCATCTGAAAGCACAATACTTGTTCAACAATAAACTAGAGAGTTTTTTTCGAAATTTTGCTTCGCGTCTCTTGTGGGCCATGTCAATTTTTCATTTTTAGCCAAATTGTTTGAAATGGTCAGTTTGGGAGCTCAGGCAAAAGGTATCTCCTCCCACAGTTAAGAAGAATGCAGTTTTCGGCTCAATGCGCATCTGAAAGCAGAAGACTTGTTTGACAATAAACTAGAGATTTTTTTCGAAAATTTTTGCTTTGGCGTCTCTTGGGGGCCATGGCAACTTTCATTTTGAGCCTGAAATTTTTGACAAAATTTAGAAACCAGAGAAAAATGCTTCGAAATAATTTTTTCTATGAATACAAACACTTTTAAGGTTTTGGTGCAATTTTAAACTCGGTAGGTTAAAAGGAAACAAATGAGCGCACTTTCAATTTAAATCATAAATAAATCAATAATATTTGTTTTCGTTTTTTTGGCCTGTTTTGGCCGCCGAAAGCAAAATTTTAAACAAAAGCAATATTTTGCATTATTTGTTAAGCTTCTCCGGAGCCTCACGCCAAAAAAATAATAATAAAAAATGTGAAAATGTGAAGAAGTAGGTACGAACTGCGTCGTGTCTTTTTAAGAAGCTTTTTACAAAGCGTAGTGTCGGCGTTAAGTGGATTGTATCAGAATTACTATACTGTTTAATTCAAAATTACCGCGAAGGTTGGTTCTGTTAGCAACAAATGTTTTTGGAATATCACCTTTGCTATTTTAGCGGGAAATGGCCTCGGAAGAAGCTCAAATTTGCGACACCCACTCCCTTAAAGTCGGAATAAAGATTTTTTGTAAGTCATAATAGATTTATCAGACCCGATTGACCTTTAAATGATATTTTTTATCAAATTTATCTATTGTATATTTTTTTTTTATTTGTGCATGCAAATTGACATGCAGAACCTCCTTAAAGAAAATGTTAACCGTGGCCCCCGGTCCATGGGTAAACTTAGGTAGTAACGAAGAAATACATTTCGCTTGACAAAGAAAATCACTTGCAACCCTGTCAAAATTTAAAAGCTTGAAATTTTTTTTCGAAAAATATTCCAAGAAAAATTTCAAGGCGTAATAATAGGCCAAAATTTTATTTCAAAATTTTAAAAGAATGCTGATTTTTGAAAAACCGGAAAAAATTGTTTCCCAAAGTTTTATCTGGGTCAATTTCAGCAGAGAAACTAAATTTGTTCCAAAAATTAATAAAATATGACTTGGTCGATTTTTGTCGTCCTACCTTAGGGTGAACAATCAACGATTTCAAAATATGGGAGTGCTCTCGTAATAATCTTGTATGAAAATGATAGATCAAAGAATGAGCAAACTTGAAGACATTATGATTTCAGCAGCCGAGGAAGCTATGGATTCATACTTTGAATTATATCAAGATCCGACAAAATATTTTTTTTTAATGTTTTCAATGGTGACGTCGCGACCCACTATATAATTTACAATATGGATCTCAACCCCGAATGCGGTCGGGAAGCCCGATTAAAATAATGCGAAATTTGGAGGAAATGATGCAGTCGGCTGAAACTAATACAATGTATGCTAGGGCAAAAAAAAGAATTTTCCCCAGCTGATCATCTCAATTCATTAAGCATCATTTGAATCGGGCTTGCCGATATATTCACCATGATCTCATTCAACAGTTCGATTCTGACTTTGACGAATTTCAGTGCTCTGTTTCTTCAAATGAGAAGTCTTTATTGTTTCTATCTAATAAAACTGAAGGGTGGTCTAGTTAAAAAATAGAACATCATCTTTTTCATTATATTGATGATTTTTCAATTTAAAAATTGTTTTTTCAACGTTTCTGTTTATTCAATTGTCAAGAGTGAGAAATAAATGAAATACAAATTCAGAGAAAAACATTTTTGTTGTAAAAGCAACTAAGCGAATTGAGCCTTTTAATATATTATCTCCTCTCAATAGTTATTGCAGTTTATTTTTCAGCAATAATTCTACACTTTTGCTCTATAATGCTCTTGGGCGGCAAAAAACCTTGAACAGAAATTTTACATACAATAGTAATCATTGGTTGGTCGCTTGTGTTGGCAACCTTAATTTGGCGCTATTATGATTAATGCTATCAGATGCTCCAACATACGCAAAAATACTTGACTGCTGGGCGACGGTTCCATGATCCATATTGTACATGTAAATAATAACGATCAATGAATGGTTGCTGTGTCAAATTTATCCTTTATTATTTCTACTGCATTATTTCCGATCATTATTCCTGCGTCATCATTCTCATAATTATTTCCAATGTGTTCCATAATTAGTCAAAAATCAATCAAATATATAAGTGCTACCCTGCTGGTAACAAATTTTCGTAATAATTAACCTAATAGTTAATGGCAACTCGCGTTTTATTGGCATCAGATCTTCCAGAAAACGAACTAAAATTGATCATTTCTTATCCGACAAATTATGTCCACGAAAGAGATCGTTTTAAGATTTGGGACCTTCCTGGTTGTTAGTTTCTAAATTTTACGTTTGGAAACTTCCTGGTTCTTAACTACTTATTTTTTCGGTTGGAAACTTCCTGCGTGCTAATTACTTATTTTTTCGTTTCGAAACTTCCTGGCCGTTATTTACTAAGTTTACACATTTTCAATAAAGTTAAAGGTGGGACTGAGTATGTGGCGCCCGAGAGTCAAAGTTACAAACACAAGACAGACGCAGATTTGTTAATTTTTGCTCGTTTCACTAAAGGCTTTCCACCGTTATTGTTTTGGAACTACCTAGGCGAATATTATAACATATTGAAATTTATTCAATTTTAGTGGGCCCATGAAATGTTATAGCAGTGTTTTGAGATTTGCCCAGAAAGCACGTACAAATGAACTTTAGCACTTTATGTTCTTTTTGTCTGTTAAGAGTGGGTTTGTTCATGCAGATCAACATTCCCTCGAAAATTTTTCTAGAGTTTTTATGAATTAGATTTTTTTCTATAATTGTAAAATGACCTTCGAAAAAATCTAATTTTTCTCTATCTGTACTGTTATCATGGTCANGGTGCATTTTTATGACATAATAACTGCAGAAAATTTAGGAACCAGGGGGATACTCTTGCAAAACTTTGAATAAAAATACTTAAAGATAATCGACTGAATTTATTTTATTTCTAAATAAATAGAATAAAAGCGTGATGTAGATTTTTAGAAAAAACTTTGCAAAAATTATTAAAAATAAGATTTGCGAAGATTCGTCGGAAGGTTACAGTCGTTGATCGACGTGAATTTGTTTCGTATCAGGCACCAAAATGTTTAGTGATTGATTGCTGGTTAATTGCTATTTATATATTTGAATTATTTAAGCATCATTTTATATTATATGTTTGAATTAATTTAAGCATTAACTTCTTATCGAACCTAAATCAATGACAACTTTCGCAAGATAATCTTGCCAAGATTTTTTTGATATTTATCTAAATACGGCATCTCACAGGATCCCACCTCAAAATATTCTTTAAAATATTAAAGGGGGTTGTCGCTGCGAAATGATGATTTTTTATTCAAATTTAGTACGTCAATAAAATAACAAGAAAGTTCTTAATTTTTTCGAATTTTTATTTCACGAATATTTATAAAATAGTTGTAAAAAACAGTTTGTAAAATGCTTAAGTGTTTTTAGCTAGATCAGATGCTATTAATAATTATTTGTGGCGGCAACTTGCTAAATTTTCAAAATGGTTGTCAGATTTATACTCAAAAAAAATTGCTTAATTTTAACCTCACCTTAAAAAACATTTGTACCAAATCTAGGATTTAGAACTGAATATAAATATACTAAAATGACATACAGAAAACTGATGAGATAACTTTAATTTGTTTATTAAAAAATAATAATTTTCTTAATCGATTGATTCTTTTTGGCTTAGTTTCAACGACAAAAGCGGGATAGACAAATCAAATTTGGTACATTCAGTTTGTAGTATTCTCATTTTAATTTTATATTCATTTGATGATTCGAACATGAAAAACTTAATGAATATAGGACGTACTTTCACAGATAACATCACGAGTTTTTCAAATAGAGTCACAGGTTTTGAGTTCACATTTTCTGTAGTGAGTTAGGCTTTTCACAATTTGAAAAAAAATTGTCATAATTCTTTAATTTTTCTTTTTGAGTTACATGCCGGTGCACAGTGCTTCCAATCCATGAATTTTATTTGTTTTCAAAAATTTCGCTATAAAAACGAGAATTTTTATTTCTCATTTTCTAAAGAAAGGTCAATTTTTCATAACCCTCACCTTTGCCACTGTGTTTAAACCCACTCATTGCCCCTGGTTTTTTACCTGTGCAGTTGGGGGTCAACCAATCTGACCTGAGCAAAAATTTCAAAATGTGAACAAATTTTTTCAAATTCAGCACACATTTTTTTTGAAAATATTTGGCATTTTATCAAATGCACAAAAAAATTAATAAGTGCATGATTTTAGGGTTTTGCATAAGAATATTACTCGTCACGCAAAAATAAATTTGATTTATAAATTCTTTTAAAAATCTATCGTATAGACATATCTATAGTATGCCAAAATACACTCATTTTGAATTTCTTCATCAATAATGGCAATTTCAAACATATGGCAAAAAATATTGGCGAAAGATGGTGAAAGTTTGCCTCCCATGGAGACTCCATTAATCTGTCTGAAAAATCCGTTAAGGGCCTGAAATGTACTAAACTCAGTTAAAATAGCCAAAAAAATCTTGCGTCACTGAGGCTCGATTCGCGAAATTGCTTTTGGAACGAAAAATACTTTTTGTGCATCTAAAATTATTTTATTTCTCACTCTTGAAAATGGAATAAACCGAAACGTTGAATAAAAACAATTTTTGAATTGAAAAATTATATTATATATATCTCGAGAAACCCGACAACAATGAAATGTTTTGGTGTCATTTTTCTCAAAAATCTAATAAAATCTTTCTCTCAAAATATTCTTCCTATTTAATTACTAACAGAATGACACTTGGGCTTTATTTAATTCGTTAGGTTAATTCGTTAGGTTATTGTCGTTAGTAATAACTCCGAAAAATTTCACTTGGGAAATTAAGCTATCTAAAAAACAAACCTAAGTTAATCGAACCGGAAATTAGAGATGTTTTCTAGATTTGATAGCAATAATCAGACTTGACAAATTCTGAAAAAAATAACACTCCAATCAAATGGAAAATTTAAATAAGAAAAGTAAGTTGGATTTTTCCGCGGATTTTGATCCAGATTAGAGTGGCCGCGGTCGGTCAGGACCGATTTTGAAAGTCCCCTAAGAGCCCAATGACCCATGGGATCGATAGATAAGTAACTGAGGAGGAAAAAATCTTTTAACAATTTTTTCAAAAAATTGCTAAAAATGACCCAAAAACAATTGATAACATTTTTTTTGTTCAATCAAATTTTTTTATGAAAAAATTCATAGGTTCAAAATGTTTTATTTTCATAGTATGGCGCAGAGTGTATTTTCAATAATTAAAAAAAAAAGTCGTCCTAGACCCGCGTTAAAAAATTATGATTTTTTTTTCTTAGTCGACTCACATAACTTATGAGTAGGGACTGTCAGCTAGGGACTCAATTTGTTAAAAAGTTTCTCAAATTCAACAAAAATTCGTTTCTAGAGTAAATATCAGAAAAGACGAAAATGACTTTTCAAAATTTCAAAAATGACCACAGGTGTCGCTAGAGCGCAAAATTTTGAAACTTTTGCTCCTAGAGTGAATCGATATCAGAGAAGACGAAATGACCAATAAAATTTTTTAAAAATGACTTAAAATTTGAGCATTTTTTCGAATACATGTAACATCATTTTTACTAAAAGTTTGTTTCTAGGGTAAATCGATATTAGGGACCATGAAAATGAACTTAAAAAAAAACGCCACAGGTGTCACTTAACCTCCACCTGCACAAGATTCCCTACCCCCACCTGCACGAGAGTGTTTTAGAACACACACATAGTTAGGGAGCGAACCGGTAAAACTAACGAGAGAACTACAGTATTTGACACAAATTATTTGACCTCACGCAGGTTGTTGACCCAAAAAAAACAATTCCGGACACAAAAAAAATTTTCGGCCATCTAGTCGTCAAAAATTGACTTTTTAAAACGCCCATTTAGCGCACTAACTTCGATTTTGAGCATACAAAACTCCATTTACTTGATTTTTCAGAATTGGGGCCGTTGTCACAATACAAATTGCATTCGAATAATGCATTTCCGGTCTGACGAGAAATTTCAAGAACTCGCCAAAATTCTTGATATTAAAAATAAGGGGAACTATGGGGGGTCTGTTCCAATATTCCGCCGGCCAAAATGACACTTCCCCAAAATATTTTTGGTCTCTGAGTTCTGAAACACGCTTGTGCTGGTGGAGGTTAAGGGGGAGGTGATAGTGATTTTTGGGATTTCAGAGGCTTCGTACGGTCATACAAATGCAGACTTGACATTTTTGAAACATTCATTAGGAATATCTATCTTTGATCTAGCGATTCCATTAGATAGTTTAGTACCACTCCCACCAACCATCTGGTTAACCGCAGTTAAACACGAGTCCCTCAGCTTTTTTCAAAGAAACAAGGATCCTAGAGCTTATATCGGAAANTCATGAACTGTTATTTTTCAGTATATTTCACCTAGAAAATGTCAAATCAGAGTCGCATACCCGCTTAAGGGGGTGGTGATAGTAATTTTTGGGATTTCAGAGGCTTCGTACGGTTAGAAAAATGCAGACTGGACATGTTTGAAACATACATTAGAAAGATCTATCTTTAATCTCGCGATTCCATCATACAATTTAGTACCACTTCCACCAACCATCTGGTTAACCGCGGTTAAACACGAGTCCCTCAGCTTTTTTCAAAGAAACAAGGATCCTAGAGCTTATATCGGAAACTTTTGAGATTTGGTGAGAATCCGGAAAATTGTCTGAATTTTAGTGAATCGGAACTTTTTTTTTCGATTTTTGCCTCAGGGGTCAGCAATCTGGTTGAATGTGCCGAAAAAGGGTGTTTTTCAACGTTTTGATTAAAGGCTTTTTCTGTGGAAATGCAAGACACGTCATTTTCGGAATGTAACTAGCCCAAGAGGTGATGAACATCATGCAGGAAGTTTTTTTCTCGAATTTTGACCTGATTGGCTGTAAATTGACAAAAAAGTGCGCGAAATCGACAATTTTTAATATGAAAGTGATAATTAGAAAATTTAAATGCCACCAAAAGATTTCTTGGGTAAGGTTTGCTGAAAACGATATTAGCAACTATGGTTTAATTTTGAACACAGCGGATTCTAGAAAAAAATTAAACTTTTTCATCAAAATTATTTTTTGATCTCTAGCACCGTTTCTGTTCAAAATCAGACCATAGCTGCTAATATCGTTTCCAGCAAACCGTACTCAAGAAATTTTTTGGTGGCATTTAAATTTTTTAATTCTCACTTTCATATTCAAAATTGTCGATTTCGCGCACTTTTTTGTCGATTTACAGCCAATCAGGTCGACATTCGAAAAAGTACTTCCTGCAAGATGTTCACCACCCCTTGAGCTTGTTACATTCCGAAAATGACGTTTCTTGCATTTCCACAGAAAAAGCCTTTAATCAAAACGTCGAAAAAACANTATCAAAATTATTTTTTTGATTCTCTACACCCGTTTTTGAAATTTTTGTCGAAATTCGAAAAGTCTAAACCGAGAACTTCAAAATTTCTAAATAAAAAACAATAATTCAAAAATACTGTAGTTACAAAAGTTACCTTGGATTATCAAACATTACTTTGATGTATATAAAAAGAGATAATCTATTTACACCCCGAGTGAAACATTTCATCAAGAGCCTATATCCGCTATCTCAAAGCAGCACCCCTTTAAGGTATCCACCCCCAATTCTTATCAGAACGAACTTCTGGTGGGAACAAATATTCTATAATCAGCAGGATCAATAAAGCCATTTTGAGAAATATTTTCACGCCAGATTCCAAATTTTTTATGTGAAAAAAATCAACACTATTCGCGATTGCTGCTGGCCAAAAAACAAAGGTTGCCCAAAAAATTAATTTTGTTGAAATGAGCTCAAAATCGGACGAAGGCCGATAAAAGAAGATTTATGTTTTTAATTTAATTTTGTTTTGAAAAATGAGCCAAATCGCTGAGGCCGATGAAATGGGAATTTGAATCTGTTTTATTCAAGTTTAAGTTGAAAAACGAGCCCCAAGATTGGGCTGATTTAGGCCGAATATTAGTATTTTTATTTAATTTTGTTGAAAATATGAGCCCAAGTCGGCCGAAAGCGATAAAAGAGGAATTGGAAATTTTTTTATTTAAATTTTTTTTTGAAAAATGAGCCCGCAAGATGCGCCGAAGGGCAGTATAAAAGGAGATTAAATGTTTTTATCATTTTTGTTGAGCAAATGAGCACAAAATTTGCCCAAATTATTCTGGAAAGTTTCAAAATATTTTGAATTTGCGAATAAGAAGGTTTAAATTTGAGTTTTATTTGAAAAAATTTGTCTAATTTGAAGCCCCAATAGTTTTGAACATTTGGAAAAAATTAATCTAATCTTATGAAAGAAAATAGAGACCATTTTTATATAAAAATTTGAATAATTTATGATCCAAAATTCTGAAAACTTTGTTAAATTTGAGAATTTGTTTTAAAATTTGGTCAATTTTTTTAAAATTGATCTGAAATTCCAAAAATCACTATCACCACCCCCTTAAGCACACTGACTAAAAGCAGCAGGACAAGTTGTCCTGGACAACTAAATAGATAGACTCTTATTAATTTCAATATTGACAGAAATTAAAAAAAAAATATCGACGGCAATTTGCTGTAAACTGTATTGTCGAAAACTGGAATTTTAACCATAATAATTCTTTGTCCAATTTAAAAGTTCTTTCGAATACGGTTGAAGTTGTACTTCCGAAAATAATACTTTTCAATTATTGAATTTTCTTCCTATCAAATTTTCATGCTTTAAAACCGAATACCGGAAGTTGAAAATATTTTCATCCTTATTTTTGGAATTTTAGCGAATAAGGGTGATCGAAGCTTTATTTCGTGGCATTTTAAACGTGGGATGAAGTCGAAACTTCTATGAAAATATATTATATTAAAGAAATCACCAGCCGAATCATTTTCAAATTTGACATACAGAATGGGTAGAATTTCTTCCAAATTTGATAATGATTTAGATAGTAATTTCTAGAAAAGTCCAAACATGAAATTTGTAATGCAAATTTAATTTATAAAGAAATTCTAGATTATGAGTTTTGTGATCTTGAAAATATAAAATAATCTTTTAATTTGAATATGAAATTGTGTTTTATTTTTTTAGTAGGTCTTGGTCTTACCAAGGAACCAAAGAATCCTGACTTGGCTTTTCCGACGCAGGAAGAAATAAGGGCAAAACTGAAGTATGAGCCGGTTGTCCTAGAAGATGTTGATTACAAAAAATTTTATCAAAAATCTTCACTTCATGTTTACCCAGGAAAATATTAAAAAAAAATAATTAGTGGCGTTAAAGTTCAATTAAAGCTTTAGCTAAATTATGCCATAGCTCTCAACACAACTTACAGGTGATATTTACTTTTCTAGCTGTATTGAACCTATTCTCGAAAAGTGCGTCTAAATTTCCAGAGATTTGAAAATAAAAAAACTGAATGCTTGAATTATTGTTATTAGGATTCCTAATACAATTAAGTTTAAAATCCTAATTAAAGTATCAAATATATCGTCAAATCAGACTATGAATCAGACTTAAATATACATAGGTAGGGTTATTTCTCAAAAATACGAGTTTGTTAATTAATTTGTGGCCGATTCGGTCATTTTTTGGAAAAACATTTTTTCCACAGTTTCCGAGCCAATTTTCACCAAAATAGCGATATTCAAATATTACAATTGTAATTACATTTGTAAGTAGAATAAAGTTGATTTTCGAGACTCAGCGTCATAACTGACGTCAGAAAAGAAAGTGACCAATCAAATCACAAGATTGTCAACTTATTTTAGAAATCGTGTGATTTGATTCTTCACTATCTTTTCTGAAGTCACAGTTATGACGATGAGTAACTATCCATACCGAAGTATAATCTTCGATACTTAGGCCTCCCGGATAAAATATGAGGTACCCGAGAAAAAGGTCGTGAGAAGCTGAAAAGTTAAGAGCAACTTACAGTTTTTGGCGCTAAAAATTTTGGTGCAAAGTAATAGTTCCGACTAAAACAATGTTAAATGTCAAAAATATTGCTAACCTTTAAAAAATGCACTTCCAGGTATATTACATTTCAAAAAAGGCTAGAACCTTTTTTATGTGACCGTTTGAGCTGCTGCTTATACCAGAGTCAAAAGTAGTTTATGATTTAAAAACAATTCCAAAATTTTTATTAGACTGCCTTAGTTTAAACCAATCAAAATATTGAGATTAGCTTATTTGAATAATTCAAATTGAATTATATAAAATTTTCTGGTCATCTCTTAAAGGGGGTGGTGTTAGTGATTTTTGACATTTCGGAGGCTTGGTACGGCTAAACTGATGACGGTAAAACATTTCTCAACAATACATATGGAAGATCTATTCTTGATCTCGCGATTTCATTTGACAAGTCAGTACCACTCCCACCAACCATCTGGTTAACCGCGGTTAAACACGAGTCCCTCAGATTTTTTCAAAGAAATAAGGATCCTAGAGCTTATATCGGAAAGTTAAGAGATTTGATGAGAATACGGAAAATTGTCTGAATTTTAGTGAATGGGAACTGTTTTTTTAAATTTTTGCCTCAGGGGTCAGCAATCTGGTTGAATGTGCCGAAAAGGGGTGTTTTCGACGTTTTGATATAAGGATTTTTCTGTGGAAATGCCAGAAACGTCATTCTTGGAATGTAACAAGCCCAAGGGTAGGTGAACATCGAATGAGAACTACTTTTTTGAATTTCGACCTGATTGACTGTAAATCAACAAAAAAATGCGCGAAATCGACAACTTTGAACATAACAGTGAGAATGAGAAAATATAAATGCCACCAAAAGATTACTTGGATACGATTTGCTGAAAACGATATTAGCAACTATGGTCTTATTTTCAACACAGCGGATTCTAGAAAAAAATTACATGTAGGGTTATTTTATAAATATTTCGTTTTGATCTCTAGCACTGTTTCTGTTCGAAATCAGACCATAGTTGCTAATATCATTTTCAGCAAATCGTATTCAAGGAATCTTTTGGTGGCAATTATATTTTTAATTCTCACTTTTATGTTCAAAATTGTCGATTTCGCGCACTTTTTTGTCGATTTACAGCCAATCAGGCCGAAATTCAAAAAAGTACTTCCCATTCGATGTTCACCAACC
>SCLH01063263.1:29162-40047 GCA_004367855.1 Oikopleura vanhoeffeni
AGTACATAATTGACCCATAGTTGCTAATATTTTCATGAAAAAGTCGACCCTTCCAATCATTCTGAGGGTACTTACAAGTCTTTAAGATGAACTTTGAAATTGAAGGTAATTTATATACGATACACCATATACGGTAATTTAAAAAAGTACTTAAATTACGTCAAAAACATTTGTTGATGAACTTCAAACGTTTTAAGACTTTTTTCTCATAACACCAAAGTCCGAATAAAATCACGTGACGAAATAATCCAAAAATAAGGTTTGAAATATGTCTTAAATAAATCCTTATTTCTTGAAAAATAAGATCACGTGACTTTTTTGGAAAATATCATTATGTTCAAAACTCTTAAATTAGGTGTTTATTAGCACAAAAAAAATTTTGCCGTTATTTGAGTACTATTTGTGTACTTGAACCAAAACCTTATTTCTTAATTCGACGGTCACGTGATCGTTTTTGGACTTTGGTGTAATGGAAAAAAAGTCTTAAAAACTTCTAAAGAACCTTTTCTTCTCTTTCAGAAAGTGTTTTAAGCAATTTTTGAAAAAAAAACAGTTCTTTTTTGACCGAGCTTATTTCTTGAATATACGGTCACGTGATCATTTTTGGGCTTTTACGATGAAAGGTTTTATTTGGTGATTCGGAAAATTTTTGCAAAAAATAAGTACTGTAATACAGTAAAAATTTTCAAAAAAAAAACGCACAAACGTCATTTTGTCTTAAAGTTTATATCAATAAATTTATAACTTATCTTGTCATTAATGATTAAGCGTCGTAAAATGCGATTAAATGGTGAATGGTCACTACTTGCCGGAAATCGAGTCTACGAGTTAAATTCTCTAATTTTTTCGTTTTGTATTATTACAAATTTTAATTTGGTGCAATGAGCACTTTGATGCTTAGTGACCAAATAAAAACTTCAATGTTATGTTAGCTGTTTTTTAAATTAGTTACAATATATTCTCAATTGATTTTAACTCCGGAAACTACTGTGGCCAGCTTTTGAATTACAATTTTAGTTACCATTGTTATTTCTTGTTAACTTTCAGTTTTTTACTTTATGAAAATAGTACAGTAATCGCTTTTGTCATTTTTAATTCTGTCAGAATTATTCTGACAGCTTCAATAATTTATTTGTATTATTAATTTCGAATTGTTTGAAACAAAGTATTTTATAACAAATTGATCTTTCTACTGGGGTATCCGATGGAGATGAAAATATTTTAACTTTCTTGTAGATTAAAAAAGGCGAAGGCCATTTTGATTCATAAGTGACAGATTGTTCGAAATCTGAATTTGGACAAAAAATTTCCGAATTTTGCTAAATTTTTTTTATCCATTTACGAAATAAAATTGTATCCATAAACGCAAAAAATGAGTTTTTTTAGATGGCAGTTCACTGCAAAAAACGTTTCTCGATATCAATTTTGGATTTCCCGTTATCTTCAAGAAAGTAAATGTAGATATAAAAAACTGCCTTCTAATATTTTAACTCATAGAAAAAGTATTTTGAAAAGGGATCACAGAGTGATAATTCAGAATTGTCTTTACTAAAAAACGACTTCACTTTAAAATTTGTGAAACAATCCACTCAGAGGGTTCCGTTTCTAGCGTGGAATAATTGCGCGTCTCTTATTGGCTCTCCCTTCAACATGATAGAATTGAGTGGATTGAAATAGTCGATTTTCAAAGATACCAAAAAATAATAAACTTTTTTTTCTAGAAATTAAAGAGCTTGGTGTTGGAATGAGCGAGTACTTTTACGAACGGTGTGGCGTCGCAATCTTAGATCTGGGTTACCCTTCAAATTTCGAAACCTTTTCCCCGCTAATTTCAAACCTTCCCGGGATTATTTTCAAAAAACCAAATACAATACACAAAATGTTTCATCATGACGATATTCATGGAGATATGGACAATTTTAAACTTCATGATCTAGCAGAATGGGGCACCGTTTTCGACTTTGATCAAATAAGTAAGTTTTAAGGCAAATTTGAGACGAATTTAGTGTTATAGACTATAAGTGATAGTCTATAACTAATAGTTATTCAGCCTAAGTACTCAAACTAATAGACAATGTAAAATCAGCTGAAAACATACACATACATGTATGTATAAAAACCCGAGGTTATCTTCAAACTTGTTTTAAAATTAATGGTCTGAAAATTATTTACCAAATAACTTATAGTCTTTAACTTATAGATTATTTAGGAACTAAGTATTAGACAATTTAACAAGTTCTAAGACAACCTTGAGTTTATTATATACGTTTTTATCTGATTTTTACATTGTCTATTAGTTTGAGTAATCTTCTGAATCATTTATTGGTATATTAAATAATTCGAAAATCATCATAAGTTTTGTCTATAAAAATCTGAAGTCGTTGGCACAAATATACATGTATCACAATGATAGTATATGACATATGTAGGTCGATAGTAAAATGTAGAAAACGTAAAATGTATAAATTTGAGATTTTGAACTTTAACAAACAAGAACAAGAGTGCTTGGAAATAAAATTCCAAATTTTTAGCCGGATCAGATTATTTCAATTAAATTCTTTAAAATAATATAAAATTTATTTTATTTCATGGACCGATCAAAAAATAAATTTAGCAAAACCTTTTTTTTTCATGATGTCATTCCATTTCTGTAATTGGTATTTGGCACAAAAAAATATTTTTAGATTGCGTTTATGGTGGTTTTATGTCTAACCATTAAGCGATAATTGGAAAAGGTCACATTGTTACGATACTGTACCTATTGGTGTAATGGTCAAAAATAACTTGTGATGTACTTTTTCGCAAGATTAAGGATAGACCTACAAATAAGCATTTTCGGTTTTTCTCATAAACTTTTAGTTTTCAGAATATATCACCCTGAATATGTAAAATCTGCCAGATATACCCCCTTAAGTTTGCTTAATTTTGTATTCTAGACCTTTTGTTCTTGCCTGTTAAAGTTAAAAATTTCAAATTTATACATTTCACGTATTATACATTTTACTATCGACTCTGTATATGTTACACACAGTAGGTGAGGGCAATGGGCAACAGTGAGGTCAATGGGCAACAATTTTTTCCAAAAGCTCGTGTGTTGCCCATAATGGGCAATTTGCTAGGTACAATTCCCTGGGAATTCACTTCCGAGAACAAAGTATATAATAATGCAATGAAATCTACGAGTTATAACTAAATCGATCTTTCCGCATCCACTGGTGGCAATTGAAAATTTCTCAAATGACCGGAAACCGGTTTTTTGATACTTTTATCAATTTTTGACAACTTACTTATCATTTGACCCTATTAATCTTTTGTCAGAATTTGCGCTTGGCAATTTTGAAGATAAAATTTGACTTTTTTCGCAACAAACCTTGGCTACTCGTTTTATGTCTTTAGAAAGAACTAGCCATTGCCCTCACCCACTGTACATCATGTAGAGATTATCTAATATCATGTATGTATAAATTTTGCAATAATTTTATACAGCATGTCACATTTTTGCTCCCAGTCTTAGTTTTTACTCCAGCTAAACTCCGCCAATCAATACGCTTAAATTTAAAACACGTCGATGTTTGTCAAATTTAAACGTTTTGATTGGCAGAGGTTAGCTGGAGCAACAAATATGACTGGGAGCAAAAATGTGACATGCTGTATACGTATAATTATGATACAGTGGGGGACCACAAATCGGCCCCACAAGGACCGAAAAAGTTCTTTATATTTGGGGTCAAATTACAAAAATAATTAATTACGCTTTTAGCGCAATTTTTTATTAAAAATGGTACATAATTTCCGCGAAAGCTAAGGCTCATAGAGTTTTTTGAATTGCATATCTTTTGATATTTTTGTATTTAGCAAATAAACGTCTCTAAGCGTATTTTGATTGATATTAAAACCAGCTAATATGATTATAGTGTCATAAAATTAAGTAGTTTTATATACTTTGAAGAATCAAAATTTAAGTAACTATGACGCGCTTCAGAAAAAATTAAAGTTGCTTAATCAAAATGAAAGAGGATTATGGAATCCTTGCATTTTATTGCAGTTTTTTAATTTTGTTCTAGAATTGGACTTGAAAGCTGTTTTATCGAGAATGGACGCGGCGTATGATGAAATCCATGAAAATTATAAAATTGGAGCAGTTTTTATGGATCATTACACAAATGGAGTCACAAGTCCGAAATTTTACATAAATACAATTCTCAATGAAATCTTGAAATCCCTCCAATTCAAAGTCTTTGAGTCCAGTGAGTTTGACCCCTAATAACATTTTGAAAAAAGTGTCAAAAATTAGCAACAAGGGAGACTGAGGCACATGTTGATTTTGTTCAATTTTCCTACCTTATTTTGATTTTGAATTGGATTTAGAAATTCCAAATTGAAATGATATTCTATAAATTTATCCTAACCAATGGAAATTTATTTTATACAGTAGGTGAGGGCAATGGGCAACACACGAGCTTTTGGCCAAAAGTGTTGCCCATTGCCATCATTTTAGCCCAATTTCAGCCTATTTTAGCATCAATTTGACTCAAAAGTGTTGCTCATTGCCCTCACTGTTGCTCATTGCCAGTGTTGCCCATTGCCCTCACCTACTGTATATAAAGTAATCAATTAAAAAAAATGTATTTTTGACGTTTCGGTTTATTCCATAACCATAAAGTGAGAAGTAAATGAATTTTGAATATGAGGAAAACTTTTGTTTGGATAGCAGATTGTACTAATTAGCGAAATATTTGCAGTTTTTAAGCAGGGTGAGAATTGGGCCTCAGGTGCGCACAATTAATGACCGACATTTATTTTGTATGCTATTTTTGTTGGCCACGAACCAAAGAGAGCCTCGAGTCTGGCCACTCGCCACTCTGGCCGCTAGCGACTCGCGTCGCTCTGGTCGCAGGCTGCGTGCCAGAGCTGTCTTTCGTTTGGGTATACGTTGTATTAGGATACTGAGCCCATTATAAGGGTCCAAATAACGGAAGCACTTTTTGAAATTTTGGTCTAGTTTTTTCTAGTAATCAGCAAAAAGCGTTTTAAAATGGTGTTCATTTAAAAAATCGGTCCTTTTTCTGAAAAATTAACCGAATAAAGATAAATTTTTACCAGTTACATTAAGGACACCTTTTTCCCGTACAATCTTTAAAAATTAGCTCGTAGTTAACCAAAAATGATAATTTTTCATCTGATATTCGTGAAAGTATTCTCAAAATAAAGCTGAGGTTTCACTGATAACAAAAGATCTTACAATACTTATAAGAAGATGATGAATCATCATTAATGATCTCCGTTCGGTTTGCGGAAGCGAATCAGCGGCATTTTCAAGATAATTTTTTTATGAGACTAAAGGACGTACAGTTAATTAGATAAATGGGTACTATTATAACAGTAACTTTCCCTAGCATCAGCTTTTTGACTTGCAATTTACTCAAATTACCCAAAAATCCAAAAATTTCGAATTTTTTTTCAAAACTTAATTTTTTTTGGCTTTAACCCTTGGAGGCACGAAGCCTCTTACTAGGCTCAAGCATTTCTAAAACCATTTAAAAATAATATAAAAAGTATCGTGGCTTACGAATCGTAAGTAACGATTCATAAGACCTTTTCAAATGGTTGATTGGGTTACCCAATTTGGGTAGCAACTTTTGACGACCCGTTATAAAAAAATTTAAAGACAGCAAAATATTTTTTTAGTGAAAGAAAAATCCCATATCACCCATAGTAATTTGGGTAAAGACGAATTTTTACAAATTTTATCAAAAAACGAATCTCTCTATAATACATTCAAAGAAGAAATAAATGATGAACTAACAAGAATTGATATAAAATCATTTCTCGAAAAAACTGTTGAGGAGCAAATCACAAAAGTAATGGACGCATCTGGTTTCAAGCAAATTCCAGGAACGGTTTTGAAAATATGGAGCTAGAGAGTCATATCAACCAATAAATGCCATTAATTTTCGAAAAACAAATTTTATTGAATTTGTCATTGGTGTCGATATTTAAACTATTTAAAAGGCCAAGAATTCAATTTTGCAGATGAATTTCATGGGGACATAATTCACACGAGGGTGAATGCACGAAAACCAAAATCGATACAACTTTTATTTCCACGAATTTTGAGCATTCCAAAGAAACTATGAAGAAAACATTTTTAGTAAAATTTACTAGTTCAAAATAAAAAAATAGTTGAAATTCAAAAATACAGTAAATTCAAGATGAGTATCATGAGTGAGGAAATAATTTCAAAACTATTTCATGAACTATATCCGTTTCCCAACCGAAGTGCCTCTCAGTAGTAAATAAGGTGTCCACTCCGTTTACAGTTCGTCTCGTGGAAACGTCTCATTTGATTGCTCTCAGATAGCTCAAATTGACGACACATTTTTGGACAATTCGAAAAATGACTGAATCAGATCATTTTTTTTGTATTTTTTGTCAAAACCCTTTATAAATCTCATATATTTCTTAAAAAAGAGAAAATTGTCCGATTTATAATAATTTGTTTTTGTTAGTTGTTTTTAATAATTATCTGGTCATTTCGAGCTATCAAAGAACTCAAACAGATGAGTCGTTTTCAAAAGCCGAAATGTCAACGATGTGAACAGTGTCTACTGGACACCTTATTTACTACTGAAAAATTACGAATGTTGTGAAATTTCTTATCCAATTTTAGTATTTTTCTCCTAACTCACGATAGTATCGTGACGATACTCATTCATAATTTCAAATTTGCAGTTTTTAAATGGCAGGAAAATTGACGCCCTATGTCCCGGAACCGCATTCCCTAAGGCATTTTGAGTGTTTCACAAACTAAATATATATAATATTCCAGATTCTTTCTATTTCGGACTGCTAGGAGTTAACCGTCTGGTACGATTATTTCGATTCGTTTTCAATTGTATTGAGCTCCCTGCTGGTTAAAATTTCCACTGAATATGAAAATTAGTAATTGAATTATATCCCCTGATTGCCCTATTGTAAAGATATGATCCCTAAAAAATTCGAGGAGGAGATAACAACTCGTTGTTTGGAAACGAGTCATCCGATTTAGTTCTTAAATAGCTCAAACTGAGCACAATTATCTAATTAATATAAACATTCAAAATTGATTTAAATCGGACCAGTGTTTTTGTTATTTTTTTCTAAGAACACTTAAATTGTTTAATTATTAGTTTTTGTTAAAAAATATAAACAATGGTCTGAGAAAAAAAAGAAACAATGGTCTACTTCGGACGATTTTTTATATTATATTTTTAACTAGATATTTGTGCACAGTTTGAGCTATCTAACAACCAAATCGACTGAGTCTTTATTGAACGCCGCGTTGTTTTCTCACTCCCCGCGTTTTTGAGGGCTCGAATCTTTACGACAGGGCCATAAGGGGATATATATGAATCTAAAAATGGTTATTAAAAAAAATTATACTGGAAGAGTCATCTGTTTTGTATGGTTTAGAGCGGAACAAATAAAAATAATGCAATTGTTTCTCCGTTCCTCTTTTTTATTGGACCAGAGAGCTAGTCCAGCTAAAACCATACAAAACAGATGACTCAACCAGTAACTTGGAAATTAAACCACTTACACTGTTTGTCGCGAAAATTCTGGCATATCCCATGGTCGAATCGCATCTTCATACGGCTTAATAATACGGCTTAATATTAATTATAAAATTTCAGTTTGAACGCGTTGTTATTTTTTTCATTGGACATCAAGATTAGGCTGGTCGCGGTCTTGAATCGGTCAGTTTGAAGGTGTTAGATGGGCTTGAACCACCCTTGTAGCTTATAGCTGAAATTGGAATACAAACATTTTTACGAAGAAAAAAAGTAAAACACGGCTCAAAATCGTTTTTTAGACAAAAATTTGAGAAAATGTTCATAGTTATACCTCACAAATTCATTTCCGGGGACTGAAAGTCTATCTATTCCGTAATGCAGCATTACTAATGCTTCAGAACGCGGCAACCCTAATCGAGATTCTCATATCCTGTTGCAATTCTTTCTGTTCGAAGTCGAAGCACTACACTCGTTTGTATAATTCAGCCTATCACAGCCTAGAGTGATAGAGAACCATCCCATAATATACTAGTATATGTATTCAACACTGAATTATACACACGACTGCTTCGACTTCGAACAGAAAGAATTGCAACAGGGTATATTGAAGTCCTGACATAATCGTGTCAGATCGCTGAGAATTGTGAAACTTCGGAGAAGGAGTTTCAGTGAAACTGTTTCACGTTTTTGGTCCTCACAACTGACAATTTAGCCTAAAAAAGAGCGAAAGTGCTTTTTTTCATCAAAAACTAGCTCCTTGCTAGAATATCTGACGGGATTATGTCAGCCTTTTAAGTAATTTTTATAAAAATTACCCTGTATGATGTTGAAGCGGTTGAATATGCACTGTGGAAACCATCGCCTGGAAGAAAGGGGTTGTGACCAGGCCAATTTGGAGGAAATCGCTAAAAAATTTTATAAATTAAACGTACAATTTTTAAGCACGAAAATTAAAAGAGAAATAATATTCATCTTCTAGTATTTGCAGTGCAAATTTTGCACTGAAATTTATATTTTTTCGAAATTATTAATAATGAACTTTGATGCATCAAATCGAACTTAGTTCTAATAATGAGGTTTTAGAACTCAACTTCTGACCACTTTTTGTTCAAGCATTTTTATGTCTCTCCAATGATACAAAAAATAAAACTTGAACCGGAATTTGAATGAAAGTCAAATAAAATCAAGCGCAAAAACACCTCAACAAATTGGTAACTTTGGCTTATTTTTATCTCCCAAATTAAATGACCCCATCGCGTGAGTTTCAAGTAGCGTCGAGACAAAAAGTGATTTGTAGAAACTTTTGGTAATCTGAGTGGTGAGGCGCAAGTTGCGCCGCGCAACTGGATGTGGACTTGCGAAGACACTGATTTTTTCCTAACTAAAAAATCGTATTTATGAGGTTTTAAAAGTATTAAAAATCAAAGGTAACCACAACTCTTATTGTAGCTTATCTAATTGAAAAACAATTATTTTTATACTGAAAAATTGAACAAATATTGTTATTAAATTTTCATATTTTCGCGACTCCACATCCAGTTGCGTACGATCCGATCTGAGGCCATATATTTAAAGCATATTTTCGAAAAATCTAAAGTCTCGAGGCCACTTGATACTCACGTGGTATATTTTGTGATTTTGAAATTTCTGTATTTTAGAGCAAATTTTTCGCAAATTTCGAAAAAGATATTTTATTTGGATCGCCTTGTATGATTTACCTGCTGTGATGATGGTTGAGTCCAGGGATTATCACCAGCTGTGGGTTTCATAGTCTGATCAAGCGATTCAATAGACTCAATTTCTTCCTTCTTTATATTATGTAACAATGGAGACCCACTATTGAGCTCTACCCCTCCAGGATCATTTCGCGACGGACTCGATTGCTCAGTTTTTATTCCACTATCCAGTTTTTCAGAGTTTTCTTCAAGATTTCCCTGAAATAATAAAATCACATAAGCTGTTGTCAGGAATTCTGCCTTCGCGCTGTATTTCAGATATAAAAAAACGAAAAAATTTTTTTTGTTCAAATATTTCGAAAAATACTGCTATCTGATTGGTCAAAATAAAACTGGTCACATTAACATATCCCTTTAGGAAGAAGATTGTTATTTTCTAGTTTGGTCTAGTACATTATGTACGTTAAGTAGTACGAATGTACTAGATCAAACTAAAAAATAACAACCTTCTTCCTAAAGGGATATATTAACTCGGGTAAGACCGCAGTTAAAGATGGCCCAGCCGCCCGTTCGGCTCTGTGGAGCCAGATTATTAAATGCCAATTATCTATAGTTTTTCATTAAGTGACCTACCCAATCAGGGTTGTAAAAGGGATGACTTTTGCGTGGGTTTTCCATCCCCTTTTTGCGTATGTTTAAGCAAAAGATAGGCAAAAAAATGGGGATGAGGATGGAAATTCCGGCCGGGGATGATCCCTTTTACAACCTTGTACCCAATTAAGTCTTTAGTGTAAAAATTCAGAAAATTATCTCGCTAACAATTAAAGAAAATTGTTCAAAAGTTTAAATAAAATATAAAATAAACTATTTGAACTATTAAAATAAACTATTTGAACTATTAAAATAAACTATTTGAACGATGAAAACGTATGAAGTAGGTATTAAGTCTGAAGTGAAGTGTGATTCGTTAGACAATCAGCGCTAAGACAATCAAGAGAAGTGAAGACTCAACAACATTAATTGTATATTGGCCCCTATTCAATATTTTACGTTAATTTGTATAATATTTTGTATAAGCACCTATTCAATATTATACGAAGACTTGAAGACTCAACAACATTAATTTTATATTGGCCTCTATTCAATATTTTACGTTCCGGAGCAGATTGGACCATAGTATATACCGGTTTATACCGTAACGAAAGAGAAGTCTTATTTTTTTTCTGTAGATTAGCCTCGAATATGTTTTGGAGAGATTTGAATTTTTTTTGCAAAAATTACTACTGTAATTTCTAAAAAATGCACAAATAATTTTTGGCAGAAAATTTGATCGTTCACTTTGTCGACGATGGTCCCATCATGTATAAGGTTCGAAAAACCCGTTTAAAGTAGATCTGGCTGAGAGTTAAGGGAGTGGGCGTCGATAATTGGGCTCTTTTTTACAGATTTTCGAGTGAAGTTTCTGAGAAACCTGGCTTCAGAAATAATTAATTGTTTTCCAAATACGTAGTACAACTCTTGAGAAAATTGTCAGTACTATTCAAGTCATCTGATACTTCAACCTTATACATTCTAAAATTGCAGAATATCAATAAAAAGTGATGAGAGATGAATGAGAGTAGGCTTTTTAGTGCTTTTAGGACGCCTACTGAAATT
>SCLH01063264.1:3533-34616 GCA_004367855.1 Oikopleura vanhoeffeni
ATTAGTAGGGTCATACCCGGGGGTAAAATCGTCTTTTAAACTAATAATTTTATCAACGCATGAAAGTAAACACTCGGAAAAGAATTTTTTGAGAAAAATTCTGATCTGACAAAAAAAAATTTTTGAAAATTTTTTTTTGGGTAAAATGGCAATTTAAAGTTTAAATTGTCGATTTGAGAGCTAAAACTCTTTGAATCGTATGAACACGTTTTCGCCTTGACACTGTATTTGACTCATATAGTATGTACAAAATGGGGTAATATCCAGCTTCGACCAAAACTTAAGGGGGGACAGTTCACTTTGAAAGATTTTCTTAAAATTTTGGACAAGATTAAATCGGCCAAAAAATCAAAATGTAACTTTTGTTAAACAAATATTTTTGAACCAGATCTGCTAGAAAAATCGGATTTTGGCCGGATTAAAGCGTTGTGAGAGCTTATAATAATCGCAATAAAATGTAAATTATCGGATGTGTAGTTANCATGATGTATGAGAGGTTCAATGAGGCCTATCTTAGATATAGTAATAAAAAGCGGTCAGACGGCTATTTTCAATTTAGAGAGAATCGAGATATTAATCAATAAAATACTACATAATATAAAAATACGTTCAGAAGAGTGCGGACAAATTGTAACTACTGTATTTTGACTGCTTTGAAAATATTATTTAAGTATTCCACAAAAAAATCGTTTGTTTTTCGCCTTGTCCGCTTGAGGAAAAAGCATAGTACGTTAATAGTTATAATTAGGCTAACTGAGCAAAAATAAGCTACCCCATAAAAACGTATATCGATGTAGTAAAACGCCATAAATTATGGCCCATAATAGTAAAACCCCCAAAAAGTATAATTTGGCATTTTCATTAAATTTACATATTTTTTTCGAAAATTTATTTTCACAGTTTGCAGATCCAGATTTTTATCTAGTGACCACGCAAATTCAATTTTTTGACTTAATTCAGGCTCGTTAATCTAACCAAATGTCATTTTTATTGAAAAAGGATATTTTTTTAGATTTATAAGCCTGAATTCAGTCAAAAAATCTGCTTTGTCACTAGATGGAGATCTTGATTGGAATACCGTAAAAATCTTCCTTTTTCGAAAAAATATGTAAATAAAAATAAATTGCCAAGTTATGGTTTTTGTGCTGTTTACCATTATGTACTTTTTCTTATTACCAGTAAAAACGTCTTTTTAACGGGTTTTTTGCTCGGTTAAAAGATAACAGAATTCAACAAGGAACTAAAATAATTGAGGCTGTCATCATGCTCAGACTTTTATATAAGGACACTCTAGTAATAACCCAATTTGTTTCTTCACAGTTTGGAACCAAGGGGTTAATTTAAGCTAATTTATGTAATTGTTAACTCCCACGAGTACAAGTTTTGACGGTTTTGCATATTTCAGTGCCACAACACTAAACCGTATGAGATATCACAAAATAGTTTTTGCATCTAACTGGAAACTAAAAATGGTGAGGTGAAAAAGTTTGCTCGACCAGAAAAAACAATTTCCAAATTTTATTTCTCCACCGAAAATTTTTTGTTCAAATTGCCTGAAACGTTTGCAAAATTTTTTTTGTGAATTTTTTTTCCAGTGGGAAAAAAATCATCGGTTCAAGTCCTGAATTACCGGTAAACTGGTGGAGCAAATTTTTTTGACTCGGATCATTTTTAGTTTCCAGTTGGATGCTCAAAACCGTTTTGTGATATCTCATACGGTTAACCGCGGTTCGTCTGTGGTGGCACAGTCTTATCTTTCGCATCTTAAAAAAAGTTACCTTAGAGATTTCAAAGATCTACCCAGGCTTCCAAAAGGGATGGCTTTTATCCCCTTTTTATCCCTCTTCATAGCAAAAGATAGGGAAAATTTTGGGCGTGGGCGTAAGTGTTGCCTATCTTTTGCTATAAAGAGGGATAAAAAGGGGATAAAAGCCATCCCTTTTGGAAGCCTGGATCTACCCCCTCAAGAATTAGACCATTAAGGCATCAAACCCAAAAAAACAAATTGATCTGGGCCCTAGATTCTAGGGGTCCTTATAATCTTCTAACGAAATAATAACAATAAATGTTTGTAGAATAAGTTCTTACACATTTGACAGTTAAACCTAGAAAAAAATGAAATGTACAAAAAAAACCATTATCGATATATACATTGAAGCTAGATGTTTTTTGGCTTAGGCGGAAGAGGGACTTTGAAAACTTGTGTGGATTGATCTGGTGATTTTGTATTATTTGAATGATTTTGCCCACTTTTCGGGGTTGCAGCTTGCGGTGACTGGGGCGAAGATGGGGCGGGGCTAGTTGGGGCGGATTCAAAATTGAAATTGGACGAACTTGTTTCTGGGCCAGATAACAGAAAGTTGAGAATATCTCTTTTTGCCATATCTTCTTGCTGATTGCAAAATGGAGTTTGCTGAGGATGCTTTTTTTTAGGTCAACTACTGTACTCAATCAAAAACCGTAGTAGATATTGAGAAATGTTTTTTTTTCAATTTGAAAGCTCTTGTTGACAAAAATAATTGGCGGAGGTAATTTTTGCTTGAACTTTTTTTCTGACAACGATCGAACACAAAAAATAATTAATTGTTTGTTAAAATTTGAAGACAAAAAATTGAAAGAAAAACTTTTTTTCTGCTTTTTATCCAATTATAAATTTCAAAAAAAATGTGTGAGACAGAATAACCACCACCATTTGCAATCGAGATTTTTGAATTCAAACTTCAAAAAAAAATTACTACTTGATTTTTGTCTACGGTAGTTTTTTTTTAGATGCGACAGATTTGACTTTTTACACTTTGCCATTATGAAAATTTAAGAAAATTAATTTTTGGAATTTTATTTTTCAGCCATTAGTCTTAGAATTTTTTTCTAGTTTCGTATGATACCCATATGTGGGTCATTCCGCCATTTAAAAATCGAATTTTGCAATTTTTTGAAAAAAAATTTTGAAATTAAAAAAAATTTTGGCCTTTAAGCTTTTTAGTTTTCAGTTGAATGCAAAAAACCGTTTTGTGATAATTATACGGTTCGTCTGTGGTGAAAAGTCAATCTGTCGCGTCGAAAAAAAAAAACTACCAAAGCGGACACGTTTTCGAAATCCGGTTTGTCCGCTATAAGTCTTTATGGTCATTGAATTTATAGTAAAATCGGTTTTGTCCGCTAGACTCAACTTTTTCGGGTTTTTCAGAAAAAATGAGTAGGTTTTGTCCGCTTAGACTTGTGTCCGCTTAGACAAAAATCACGGTAGTAAAAGTGTTTTGTAACTTGACACCTCTCAAAGAGTCAAATAACAGTTTGTTCAGCTTTCAAGTCAGAGGACCTGAAAATATACCTTCATGGGTAGCTTTTCAGGAGAAAATGTTTGACAATTAAAATTTTTGCGTAATGTATGATATGGTCAAACAAAAGTTTCTCGTTTTTTCAAAATATTTAAAGAGGTGTCAAATTACAAAAAGGCCTTTATTATAAAAAAAATTGTACTAATTGCTAAAAAATGGCCTTTTTGAGAAACCGATTTTTTAAATGTTAACGGTCAATTACGGGACATTCCGGTAAAGTAGAAAAATCTTTTGGTCTTTTAGCTAAAGCTAGTATAGAAATCTCTGGCTGTTGAATGCAAAAATCCATTTGCATATATATTGTCCTGTTCTCAAATGGCATCAAAAACTAGTGGGGTCCGTCACCTTAAAAATAATACCCAAAGATTTGTTTTTCAAATTTTGTTTGCTATCTACTGTGAAGTGCGTCTATAANAATTTTCCCAAATTGTCCTTAGCAATCTGCTCTAAGATATTTTTGCCATATTTTTTAAAAAATCGATAATTTTTTTGCAAAAAAAAGTGAAGACCTATTTTTTTTTTGTTGCTTTTCACTTTATAAAAACCGTAAAAAGAGGTCTTTTCTATAATTTCCCCCAAATTGTCCTTATA
Source organism: Oikopleura vanhoeffeni (assembly GCA_004367855.1). Classification (NCBI taxonomy): domain Eukaryota; kingdom Metazoa; phylum Chordata; class Appendicularia; order Copelata; family Oikopleuridae; genus Oikopleura; species Oikopleura vanhoeffeni. Next base: position 7,463 of record SCLH01063264.1, read on the forward strand.
GAGGGTGTCTTTATAGACGCACATCACAGTAATACAAAAACTTGTTTCTCGATACGTTATCCGTTTTTTGCCTGAGATAGGTGGTTGACCTAAAAAAAAGTTCCCTGATTTGCCGAATTATCATTTCCTCGCAAAATATTATGAAGATCTTCGTCTGTAGTTTCCGCGGTACTGGGTGTAGATGAAGGAGAAGCCGGAAGTGATACTGGTGAAGATGGCGTAGGCGGCGAAATAATATTTTCGAGAGGAGAACTTTGATTCATAACCGGGGTAAAAACGTTTTGCTCAATTGGAATCATTGTTGCACTAATTCGCATTTGCGTAGGTTGATTTACTTGACTTTGATTCGGTGGTCGAATAATACCACGCGGTTTACCATTGTGATGAAGGGATAAAACTTGCTGGGGCGAAAGCTGCTGGACCTGTTTAGGGTTTTTTTATATTTATACTGTCCAGTTTGTCTATAAGGACATGTTTTGTTTCGCGCCATTATCTCTACATAGACGAATTATGCTCTAAAAATCTAACATATGGCGCTAGAGAGCTAAAATGCAATAAGCACTAAAAAAGTATATTTTCAAGAACAATTTCAAAAATTGCGAAGAACTTAAATTATCAAGATATTTGAAATAAAATTAATTTTTGAAAACACGGCGATTTTTTCACGCTCGGATTTTTCAAAAATTTCATAATTAAGTTCCATCTACAGAAAACTTCGAATAAAAAAAATTTAGTGAATCTTACGACATTCAAAATAACAAAAATTGTCAACGTAGTTTTTTAAAGGAAGTCGGGTTTCCATGATTATTGCAGGAAAATTACAGGCTATATCAAAATACGTTTTTTAGATCGGTGACGCGTCATTTTTTATTCTTCATGACGCCAAAAGGGCACACTTTTTCGCTTATTTCATTTTTTCTTCAAAAAGTTCATGGAGCGAAAATATTTAGCTTGATAAAAATCAACTACAGTATGTAAGTTTACGGTTGAACTGAAGAAATAAATGTGTGAGCCGACCACAAATACTATGACCATTTACAGTGTACAGTGAAGTCCGTTTAACAGGACGCACCCTATCAATATTAAAAGTACTGTTCAGCGAAAATTCATTTTAGCATAAAAAGACGCCATAGTATGATACGTATGTATCATATCAAGGTATATTTTTTTGGTACAGTCTAGTACTGGACAGTACTTTTAATATTGATAGGGTGCGTCCTGTTAAACGGACTTCACTGTATATCCAGTAAACCGGATGTGCAACTTAATTTACAAAATTGTAATCGTCACAAAAAATGAAAATGGCATAAAAAAAATTAAAAAGTCGTTAAAATTGTGGAAGGTGTAAAAAGACAATTCATACTAAATTGATTGCAGGAGAGTACAGTAAAGTGCCTCTATAAGGACGATCCGATTTCGCTCCGTGCGTCCTTATAGGAGCACTGGCAAACTTTCGAAGAAAAGGTCCGTCCTTAAAGAGTCCTTACGAGCACCGCGGCAAACTATTTGACCAAAGTGTCTGTCCTTAGGTCCGTCCTTGTAGAGGCACCTTACTGTACATTAAGTATTATCTAGTGCGTCCTAATGCACATTGCAAACCTCAGACAAAATAGTGCGTCCTAATAACGCTCTTGGCAACTTAAATTTTAAAATTAAACGCTAAATTTCCAAGATCCTACGATTATGTCATGACTATAAAAAATCCTTTCCTGTTGTGGTCTTGGGGAACGGTATGATATTTGAGGAGGATTAAATTGAACTTGACCTTGAAATTGTCCAGGGGGATAATGCCGAACTGGTGAATAAGGATGCCCGTGTGTAATAAGGGGCGAAACTGCTTTATTGTGAACCGGTGGAATTTGCCCTGGGGGCAGACAACTAACGCCACCTGCTGGCTGCTGATTAACCTTTTCGTTCTTTGCTTTTTTTCGTGCTCGAGGACCAATATTCCCAACTTTTTTACTCCCAGGGGCCTCTGTATTTTCGCGTTTTTGACCTTGAAAAACTTCAGGATTTTGAGCTTGAGGATTTTGACCTTGAAAGGGATTCATTGGCTGACGAAGAGAAGGATGATGTTGAGTAGGGACAAAACGAATTCGCTGAGCTCCATGCATAAAACCAGCTGGATTAGACTGGTGCGTAGGTAATCCTCAAAAATAAATTGAAGGCAAGCAAAATTTTGGCGTCGGTTCGCTTCAAAAAATGTATCAGTGTCGTAGTTGTCTGAGCGGAAAGTTTTTCAAAATTTTCCTCTTCATTATTATGGGTTTTGAAATTATTTTTAGTCAAAAAACTGAAAAAACGTCCGCTTAAACACACGAAAATATTAGGTGAAAAATGCGTTGATTTTCACCTAAAAACGCAAAAGGACACTGAAACGTCTGCTTTTAAACGTCCGCTTAAGGGGGTATGCGACTCTGATTTGACATTTTCTGCGGTGAAATATACTGAAAACTAACAGTTCATGAGAAAAACCGAAAATGCTTATTTGTAAGTCATCCTTACTCTTGCGGAAAAGTACATCACTAATTATTTTTGACCATTACAACCAAAGGTACAGTATCGTAACAAGGTGACATTTTCCAAACTGCAAAATCTATCTCCTCCCAGACGGTATATCAAATTGAGCTAAAAATTTCCACAGAGAACGTAACGGTAGTATGTCAAACTTTAATCACAAGATTTTTTTGATCCGGTGACTGAACAATTCTAGAACGCCAAAATAACGACGATTTTCACAATTCAGACTTCAAAATCTATCTCCTCGAGGATATATTTGGAAAATGGCTCAAATTTTTATCAAGTATTCCTCAGAACATATGTAAGAGATGATCTTTTTTCAGCTTTTTTTCAATTGACAGCTCAAGCTCGAAATATGATTTTTTTGGTCATTTTCCAAAAAATTTCGAAAAAAAAATGCTTCGATTTTTTCGAAAGTAGGCTCAAAAGAAAGCTAGTGAAACACTGATGAGAAAGTTGGCTTACGTCAAGTCGATATTTTGAAGTTTTAGTGGTCAAATTTTGAGCAAACGTTATTTTTTAAACTTCATCTTTTAAAAAATACTTAGAAAAAAATCTAAAAATTTTTGATGATTGGGTTCTTAGTACACTTAATTTATCACCCCCGTATCAATTGAAGCATGTTTAAATGCCTCTAAGGCCTTTATTTAATCAGAGTCGCATACCGCCTTAAGTTATTTTTTAATGCACTTTTCAAATTAAAAAACTCAAATTTTAAAAAGAATAAAGTTTAATAAACTCCTTATAAGAAAATTTACCTAGACTTTTTTTTTGTTTCAAAATTACAAAAATTCGTCAGTAAAAAATACCATTTTTACAAAAATATAATAAAGAATTTCTTTTACATGACTTTTCAGCAAGTATTTATTTTAACTACTGTGGTTTCTGTCTAAGCGGACACTTTTCAAAATCCCGTTTTGTCCGCTTAGACCTATTTTGCTCTAAATCACCCCTAGAGGGCGCTGGAGACGAAATTTTGGATTTTGAGGTTTTTGCCCGTTTAGACAGAAACCACAGTATAAAAAACAAAAATAATTTTACCTTGGAAACGTATAGAATGAATTCCAAATTTTTGTAAATCTCTGATTAGATTATGATCCGATTCTGCGATTTCTCTAAAACGGCAAGCTTTCTCTCTAGAGAGAGGAAATGAGACCTCGACACCACCGACATTTTGCTTAACATTTTGTGCCACATTTGAAGGGGCCGACATCTAAATACATTTAAAAATGTTTTTCTTTCATTTTTAATAAGTTTTGGAATTTTTAACAGATTTTAGAAAACTTTATAGAACTAATGATGAGAAAAAATAGTGAATTTTTTCGTTATCTTTATGGTTTCCACTTACGTCGTTTTTTTCAGGCGTTAAAGCCTAGGGGGATCATGAAACTAATTTTTGACTATTTATAAATCAATTTCTATAAACGGGCTATCTTATTTTGACCTAAGGTAATTTTGTTTTTAGGTGGGCCCACCCTTCTCATGAGGATTACGGGAAAACAGTAGGCGATATCGAAAAACGGTTTTTTGCATTTAACTGCCGACTAAAAAGGCTCAATAGAGAAATTTTATTAATTTGATTTGACTTCCGGTTCACCGGACACAAGCCGGAATGTAATTATTTGGTAGGTTCGAATCTCGATGGGCCCAAAATTTTTTTCTTAAAATCAGCCGTAAAGTTAAATTTTTATGTTTGTTCATTTTTATATCACGATTTTCTACACATTTAACTGCTTGAACTATATCTTTATGAATTCCTGTTAGAAAAAAACGAGTTTCGATTTTTTTCTTCAAATTTTTTAACTGAAAATCCTATATAATAGATCTCCGGTTACCGGTGAACCGGTAGTCCGATGAAAAAGAAAAAATTTCTCCATTGAGCTTTTTGTAGCTGTGGCAGTTGAATGCAAAAAAACGTTTTTCGATATCGACTATGGTTTTCCCGTAATCGTCATGAGAAGGGTGGGCCCACCTAAAAAAAAATACCTAAGGGTTTCCAAAAAAATTTTGAGCAGATCAACCAAAACATTTAACAAAAAAGAAACGTTAACCAGCGTCCCGTTTATTTGAACTCAGGAATCCTGAATCAGGATATAAACACCTAAAACTAATTTCTAAAAATTGCAATAAACGTCACTTCAGGTTATTTGAGGTCAAGTTACAGAATGTCCATTTTTTGGATCTCGAGTGTATTATAAGAGTTTCCAAAATCGGACCATTAAAATCTTGGAAACCCTACAGCCTGAGTTTTCTCGTTTACAACTTTTTTTTCGTTTGCCGGTTAGACAGCCAAATTATTACGTTTTATATTGCAAAGTATAGGCAATTTTGGCTGTCAACACGGCGGACGAAAAAAAAAGTCTTCTACAAGAAAACTCAGGCTGTATTTATCTCCATTATTTCAAGCAAAAATTCAATTTTGATTTGACCGATAAAAAAATTTCAAATTTGTGTATGCCCAGCCCCCTTTGTGAGGTCTAAATGTTATAAGGACGCGAAATGAACTCAACATGAAATCGTTTTATTCAGTTTTCTGATTTCTGCAATAATTAACCTAAGTGTGTTGCTGGCCATTTAAATATCTGATTATTCTAGAATTTCATGGCAAAACTAGATTGTTTAAACCTACGAGTTTTTAATTAAGAAAATTCACGCGAATTTGAACGAAATGAGTTGATTATACTGGTTGTGGTGTATAAGGACATTATTGCATAATATTATACCATTTTCTTCAAATCAATATTGCTTCATATTTGAAAATATCACGAGAAACTTATTTTATATGGATAGACTAAAAGATAGAATAGGTGTCTCGGGATCTTTCGAGATAGTGAGCAATGCAAAAATGAAAAACTAAGGTTTTGGCTGTATATCGCAAAAAGTGCCTGCCACAAAAATCTAGTTTCGAGCTTTTTCAGCTGAACATTTTCAATCAACGTAAAACAGAAATCGGTGAAATACCGTTTTACTCTGATTGATTTATATCGATCATGATGCCCGAGTAACATAAATATCCTATTTGCCTGTTAAAAGAATAGGATATTTATGTTACCCGGGCATCATGATCGATATGACTCTTAAACTTTGCTGTTTTAAAAAAACATATAATTTTCAATTTCACTACGAAAATATTTGGATTTAAAAGAAGTCCTGTTTAACAGGACGCACCCTATCAATATTAAAAGTACTGTCCAGCGAAAAGTACTATCATACTATGACGTCTTTTTATGCTAAAATAAAGTACTTTTCGCTGAACAGTACTTTTAATATTGATAGGGTGCGTCTTGTTAAACGGACTTCACTGTAAATTTCTTTTTGAAATATTATCTAGATCATGAAACAAAGAAAATTTTAGAATTTAATCGCGCTCAAAGCAAAAAGTCCAAAAATTTTTTTGTAGTATGCAGCTTAATCAATATATTGTTTTTATCGAGTGTCCTTATAAACAAAAACGGAATAATTTTAACTTTTAAATTGATTTGTTCATCAGTGTAAAGTTGGGCTTGAAAGAGGATTTGTAAAGAAGGAAATATTGCTTTAATTTCTATAAAATTTGAACACGGTCCATTTTCATTTAGATACCACATTTTGCAGCCAATTTAGCTCGGAATTGGCACATACGATATTTTTGAAATTTTGGGTAATAATAAAACTTTTTATGTGTTATCTGATCTTTTAGCCCAATTTTTCGATTTCATTTTTTTTACCAGAAATTATGAGTTTCTAGTATGTGTCAGTTCCGAGCTATCTCACCTGCAAAAAATGGTCTCTATATAATACCGGACCCAACTTTTTGTGCATAATAAAATCAGATAAAGGAACAATTTTTGATAAATAAGAAACTGTAAAAAACAGCCTATTAATAATATTAGTGGTGAAAATGAAATTGATTGGCTAATTTTGCACCAATCAAATCTACCATATCATCTTTGTTTTGCGTAGGCAAAATCATACAATTTTATAATGACCGGTATCAAACTACAGGGCAAACAGTGTCATGATCTCTTGCGTGGCCAAACAAGTGTATTAAAGAAAGGTAGTAAAGTGAGTACGTTAACTTGAGTACAGAACATATCAGTTAGTAGGTAAATGATCGATTATTAAAGGGGGGAGAGCGAAATGTTACCACAACCAAAAAAATTAGTTTGAGTAAGCATTAGCCAAAAATTAAGACAAAAGTTCAAGTTTTAAAAAAGGCCACACCATGTTAAGAGGGTACTGATTGCTAAGTTTTACTTTTCTCGATTAAAATTTAGCTAAAAGCAGTGAGGTTCAAATAAGCTGATACGTTCTGAAAAGTCGATCTCGGCTATATTTTCTAGATATTGAAAAATGGGTCTGTATCAGCAAGCTGTAAAGAAAGAAAAAAAAATTATGCATATTTTTCGCTTACTAATATTATTTTAAAATTGAATCGAAAACATAAAATTTTAATTTTTAAAACTTTTCAAAAATTCATTAATTTTACTGTGCAAAAATACGCTCGCCGGAAAGCAAGAAAAAATTTCCCGATATATATCGATCATGATGCCCGAGTAACTTAAATATCTTATTCCATATCTTCATTTAACAGGCAAATAAGATATTTTAGTTACTCGGGCATCATAATGGATATAAAACTCGAGATCGAAAACCTTCCAAAAAGTATAAGCTTTTTCAAAAATTTACCTTTAGAGAACTTTATGAAATTTCTAAAAACTTTTTTTAGTTAAATTCACTCTGATCTACAGGGTGTAAGGTTTTTACCTTCTTTTTCCAAAACTGGTTACACTTGATTTCCGCCGTTTTGATTGGTTGTCAGAAGAGTTTTCTCAGATTCAACCAAATCAAAATGGCGGAAATCAAGTGTAACCAGTTTGGAAAAAAGAAGGGAAAACCTTACACCTGTACGTAAGGAGATAACCTTTTCATAAAGAAAAGAAAAAATTCCTCCCAGCCTTTTGTGATACGACTTTTTGAAAGTCCACACAAAAGATCACCAGTTTGGAAAATATCCCCAATCACGAAATATCAATTCACAGTAATTTAAAAAAAAATTTAAAAAGTCAATTTTCTGATATGAAAGCCAAGAAAACACTGAACAAAAAACCTTCATACAACTCTTAAATATTGTATTATTTTTTGATTCAAAATCAGGTTTAATTATTTTGACTCAAAAAATACTTATAAAAAACGTGCATTTTTTCATAATATGGCTGCGAGTACCCTCTTAAAGTAAAGTTTCGGACAATTATGCAACTCTCAAAATACTGATTTTAAATACAAAATTTAGAAAATAATGTTAAAATTTATCAAAAAATGAATATTTTATATCAAAAAAGGTTGTGAATATTGTTATGGTTCAACAAAAAAAGTAATGTTTACTGCTTGAAATTAATAAGCATTGGGCCTAATCTATCTTTTAATAGTTAAAAAACTGAACTTTTGAATTGAATAAAAGAAGCCTCGCTCGGCTTCTAAATATATACCCGATGTACTTTTTCTCGTGTCCGTTCGTATTTGACCTAGTTGGACACGAGTAAATCTACATATAGTATTAAGGAAAATACACCGCATTTTCCTACGGACAGTGTTACAGAAAACTGGTAAGAAAAGCTGTTTAAAAGGTCAAGATACGTCGATAAATGAAGTTGATGGATTTCAAAAATGGATGTTTTTCGATCTTTTTAAGGTGTTTTCTGTATAACTGTTAAATGATTCACACCACAATTAAAAAGAGCACCTTACGTCGGGTGGTGGCGCCAGAGCGCCAATCCTGAAATAAAGTGCGCGAAACGAATAAAACCGAATGTTAACTATTTCAGATCTCTGATTAAAAATCCATTTTGTCGCAAATCGGGCTAACATTAGCGCGATATATAAGTTTACCGGGACACTGAGGGAGTTAACGGGTTTCACGAGCAGGACACCGCTTCTCAATTCACAGAAAAACCGGTTAACCAGCTGGTTAACCATTATATACTAAACAGGATGTAAAAACAAAACACTGGTTACACTAGTCGACCATTTAACTCGACATAGTGCATTAGATTGTTAGGTTTTTCGATCCAAATTTTCTGAATCGGGAGAAAATATTTTTTTTTTAATTTTCCTGAAATTGACAAGTAGGGTGGTCGAGGTGAATTTCGGCCCAGCTGGACCAAGTTAGTCATATTTTATTCGTATCACGGCAGAAGCGACACCGATTCGCTGCTTTTGTCATGCGATAGGTCACTTTTATTATAATGGGGAAATTAAGATTTGTTTTGTTCGTCGAGCCCACGAGTCATCAACAAGTTCATCGCCTGCGTCGACGCTTCCTCGTGCGCCAAAGGTATAGATGCGCCCATACCATGAGCAACCACTGGAGGCGTAGTGTCAATACTCACAAGACTAAATTATTTATTATAACTTCACTTTATTACAAATTGTAATTTACAAAACTTCAAATTGGTAAGGGCACATTTAGGGATTTTTTGATTGCATAAAAAAACGTAAAAAAGTTATTTTTTCCAAAAAATGGTATCTTAAAATTTTTTGTCGTTCTCAATTTCTATTATTCAAAGTTTTTTAGGCAAATTTGGTGGAAAATAAAAAATTTCTGCGTTTTTATGCAATTTTATGAAGAAAAAGACATGCTAAATATACAACCGCTTTTAAAATCGTTCTCATAACCTCTAACTATTAGAAATTTATCTAGTTACCACATACAGTGGTTCAAAATGCTCGATCAGCGAATTTTCATTTGTTGATGAAAGTTGGTCACAAAATTTTGGTTGCTGCTTTTATATAGGTGAAGGTATCTTTAGCATGTATTTTTTTTGAAATACAAATAAAAATTTCAAATAATTTTTTTTTATTTCCGAATTTTTGTATTTTAATTTTTTCGATCGCGAAAAATGAAAATTTACTTTTTGAAATTTTTTTCTAAATTTTTAAATTACTATAAGAAACCTTATAAGGGTATCAAACGAAAATTTTGAGAAAAATGGCTGAAAAATTCAAAAATTTCGATTTTTAAAGTTAAAACTTCTCTCTGAAAAAAAAGAGTCATTTTATTCACACGTGGATTGTTATCGATGTTATCATACTAAAATTTGAGTTTGACTGGTAGAGAGATTACGATCAAGTTCGGTTGGATAAGCGTACGTAAGACAGACGAAGTGTACTTGATTTAATATGTTTATTAAATTAACCTGAGATATTGTCCATCCTTTGGAAAATCGGTGAATTGAACCTTGAATCCTTGTAAGGACGCCAAGTAGTGTAATTGTGGCTCTGCTGTCTGAGCTATAGCTGGTGAAGCACTTGGGTTATTTGGAATACTCTTAGCTATGATTGGCTAAAGTGGTTTGATTTTTAGTTCGGAATGTTTTCGTTGAAAGAAAAGTGAAGGATTTAGGGGTCTTAAGAAGGGGGTTTTTATATGCCTACAGCGGAGTCTTTTCGATTTCTCCTCTTTTTTACCCAGACGGGTAGACAGCCAAAATTGCATATACTTTGCTTAAGATTTTGGCTGTCTAGCCGTCTGGGTAACAAAGAGGAGAAATCGAAAAGACTCACGCTGTACAATTTTTGCGCGAGATAGTTCTAAACTGGTAGATACGTTCTTTGTGAAATATTTGGTGATCAATTATGAGTCATAATATAACTTTTCTAGCTAAGTGTAGCCGCAGAGCCAGTTTCTTACTGGTAATTAACCGAAATTATCGGTTTCTCGGAAAGACTAAATTATTGGACCTCATTAGGGTGTCATATCGATTACGAGACTTCCTGGTCGTTTTTTACTAGATTTTTGGCCAAAATTTTTATATAATTCGGCTTTTGAAAACAACTCATCCGATTACATGTAATTACATTCTTAGACAGCTTAAACTGAGCACAAATATCTTGTGAATAATAAAATAAAAATTGGTTCATCGGACCAATTTATTTTATATGTTTTTTCTGAGATTACTGAAATTGTTTAATTATTTGTTTTTCTAAAAAAACTTGGAAACAATAGTCGGATTCGGACCATTTTTACTATTCGCAAGATATTTGTGCTCAGTTTGAGCTGTCTAGAATGTAATCGGATGGGTTGTTTTCAAAAGCCGAATTATATAAAAAATGTTGGCTAAAAATCAAGTAAAAAACGACCAGGAAGCGAATTTAGCAAATTGTGAATAAAGAAACTTGACAACTATGAGTAGATTTTTGTAGTTACAAAATACTATTTCATTCAAAAGTAAAAATTTATCATTTTTCAAAAAAAATCATACCATAATTAGAAGCTTAAAAATAAGATCAAGAATAGATAGGATGCGCCGCAGGCAAATTTCTATCTTTTGAACTATCGATAGGGTGCGCAGCGGTAAAACTAACGAGGGAACTACAGTAGTTTATACAAATTCTTTGACCTCACGAGGGTTGTTGACCAAGGAAAAAACGATTCCGGGCAGAAAAAAAAGTTTTTGGCCATCTAGTGGTTAATGGACTTTTTAAAACGTCCATTTAGAGCACCAATTTCGGTTTTTAGCATATAAAATTCCATTTACCTGAATTTTCAGAAGTAGAAGCCCTTGTCACAAAAAAAATTGCCACTTTTTGGAAATAAGAATTTTTGAAAAAAATTTTTTGGAAATTTGTTTAAAAAATTTTAGTCATTTCGTAGATATGTCGGACTCTAAATCTTTTCTAAATTTTTTCCCAGGAGTTCCCAGATCAGTTTCGGTCACTATAAGATGTCAAAATTCAGGAGAACACGAAAACGTATTGACTAACCTTACCGGACTTTACCTCAAGGCGAAACCGGTAATTTAACCAATAACCCGTTTATCACCGGTAAAAAGTCCGATTTTTCAATTTTTTTTATTTTTCATATTTTGCCTTTGAATTCTGCTCTTAGATTTTATTTTCTGTTTTTTGTTGGTATCGTCGGTTTAAAAGTTAGAAATTAGCCCGCTGCGCATCCTAACTATCGATAGAAATGAAAAACGAAAAGTTAATATTGGGCAGAATTCAGAGGGGAAAAATAATAAAAAAAATTGGATTTTTTATCGGTTAAAATACCGGATATTGATTTGAATAGCGGACGGTAAGCTGAAGAAAATTCTTTTTACGTTTTTCCTGTTCTACTGAAAATTTGATAAAATTAAGTTCATTAAGATAAAAATTAAATTTAGTGCTGCGAATGAGGATTTTCAGAACTCATTTTATGACCACTGGAGGGCCGATTTTTTTTTTGGTTGTAATTCTTTTTTTTTCGGTGGCGATAACCCCAGATCGCAAAGGACTAATCACCAACGTTTTTAGTTTAGTCTGTAGGGTTCTGGCTGCGCACCCTCACAATAGACATTTTTGAAAATATAGACAAGATTTTTGGGTGGATGGTATTTTCTCCAGTTTAAAAAATCGGAGTTAAATAATTTATATACTGTGGTTTTTGTCTAAGCGGACAAAACCGGCAAAACCTACGCATTTTTTTTGAAAATCCTCGAAAACCCAAATCTAAGCGGACAAAACTGGATTTTTTCGAAACATTTAAAAAAATTTCTAGCTTTTATCTTAAGGTATTTTAAGAAGTTTTAAATAGTTATTCTTGAACGGCAGTGTGGCGGAGTGGGTAAGAGATCCTGGCAACAGTTATTTCTCATGCCCAAGTCCTTGGGTTCGAATCTTGGGACGACCAAATATTTTTAAAATACACTTAATAAGTTTAATAATTCGATATTTATTAGGAAAAATTGTCGGTAAATAAGAGCTATTTACAAGAACGGTGGCTTTTTACACATGTAAGCATGATGCATACCGGTAAATTAAGCGGACAAAACCGGATTTCAAAAGTGTCCGCCTAGATCAAAAACGACAGTAAATTGTTCTCTTCTCTCATTTTTAAAAAGACGCAAGACCGATTTTCGGATCGGCGTGATTTTTTCTTAAAACTAAAATGCAATGACCGAGAGCGTGTCAGTTGCGTCGAAAGTTTTCGGAGATGGCTCATCCGATTGACCTAATTCCAAAAATTGCCGGGCTGAAATGGTTGATACTTGCATAAAAGTTTGTTTATTGTTGATCCGCTGACAAATTAACCGGTTAAAATATGTTTTGTAACTAAAATGTGGTATCTCGAGAATTATTTTTTTCACGTGACCCCTATGTTTTGCTTTGGGAAATGCGTAGGCCATTGCATTAAGAAAAAATCACGCCATAGGGATTGAAAATTGATAAAAGCCATCCCTTTGACAACCTTTTCTCTCTCTAATTGGCAAATAATCCGAACTAAAAAACAATCCACCTGTGCAGTTTCTGGTTTGACTTTCATAAGTGGTTTCATTGGATTCATTGGACTTTCTTCAATGAATTCTTCGCCATTTGCCTAAAATAATTTATTACTAAATTTTATCAAAATATTTGTTTTGGTTCTGGTTGATATTTTGGGTAGGGCCTGCAGTGGGAACTCTATACGAGTCGGTGTCTAGTGTACCCATTTGGGTACGCTAAGCACGCCCGTGCTTTCCGTACCCAAATTGNTTGACGAATTCCACCGATTGCACTGGAGCACAGTGATAGACCGCATAAGTAAGGTCAGTACCGGGAGACTTATTTGCAAAACGAAGCCCTCAGTACGGATTCTTTGAGTTAATGGGGTTAAACTTTCACTAAAAGAATGATTCCGACCGTGAAAAAAAATTGGAGCCTCCAAGTGGTCACAATTTGAGTATGCAAAACAACCTTTCGGGCTCTAAAAGGCGCTATAAAGGTTCATTTATTATTGATTTTTGTTGTGATCATACCGATCGCGTCACAAAAACCAAAAGAATCCGTACTGAGGGGTTTCGTTTTGCAGATAAGTCTCCCTGTACTGACCCTACTTATGCGACATAAGTTATGCCTATCACTGTGCTTCAGTGCAGTCGGTGAAATTCCTCAACCATCCTAATGACGTATAACCATGACGGTGCGTTTTTCACAACATATTTTTGATTCAGACCAATTTGGGTACGCTAAGCACGCCCGTGCTTTCCGTACCCAAATTGGTTTGAATAAAAAAAATAATGCAGACCAATTTGGGTACGGAAAGCACGGGCGTGGTTTCCGTACCCACCTTAACAAAGTATAGGGAGGACAAAAAAAGTCGATTGGCCAATTTGGGTACGGAAAGCACGCTCCCCTCTATACACCGAACTAAACTCACAGAGGTGTAGAGTTTTTACAGAAAAATTCACTCAGACTTTTCAGGTCGTTTCTTATTAATTAAACCAATCTGTCATTTTCCATATTAATATACAGTGTAGATATACAGTTTATCATATACTGTAATATAATATACAGGAACTGTTTTTTGAAAGAACCCACCCGCGACCTGATCATTGCTACAATCCTGTACAAGATATCACCAAACGGTTTTTTGTACTGTATGACTAAATCATGACTAAATTTCATACGACAAATTTTTTTTCGTTTTTCCCAGTCAACCGGTTATTGACCTTTGAAATAACCGGAGTTTTCTCAACCAATTTTCGAGATAATGAGAAACGGATTCTTGCCTAACCTCGGAAAAACAAAAACAAACAAAAACGGAATCATATAAATTTTTGTATTGGGTCCCACATGACTGGTAATTACAAGTTTAGTGAAAAAATTACCGGTTTCCAGAGTTCAAATCATACGATTACTTTGAAAAGTTTATGAGCGATGTTTAGGGTGCGCAGCGAGAAAATTTTTGTGGTCAGAAAGTTTCAAAAATTAGCGATGTTATTTTTTGTCAAGAGTACGATGCATTATTCAATTCTGACAAAATATGCGTCTATAAACATTTTTAAAATAATTTTTGAATTAACGCTCTGTGATTGGTTCTAAGGAAAGACTCTAGAAAACCCTCGGATCTCATTGGTTCTCATGGACTGTTCAACAAAAAAATAAACGAATTTTATTGGTCAAAAACAATTTTGCGATTCCTATTCGAAAATTACCTAAATCGCACATTGAGGGAAAAAGCGAATTGATAGTGGCGAGATAAAAGTTTTGATAAGTGAAAAGGGGGTTCTCAGTTGCATAACGCTCTTTGATTGGCTGTCTCCAAAATACTCCGAGCATTTCATTGGCCAAAAAAGCTAATTTCCACAAAACGAAAACTAGTAACCTTATTCCCGGTAAACTGGTTAGTAGATTGAAAGACCGAAAAAAATTTGCGATGTATCAACTTATTGACGCTGGTATACATTTGGAATTTCTTGAATTGGATGTACCCTTCTCGAAAACATACAAAAGCATTTGATTATGTCTTTTTCGCTTATCAAAACTTTTATCTCGCCAGTATGTGTCTATAAATCAATACTTACTGAAATTGAAGGTGCGTGACCCATTTTTGCGAGCATAGCTTCAGCCGCAACTTTTTTGGCTGTTTTTTTATTTGGTCCAATTCCTTGTGCACTATCATTATTGATAATACATTGCATTACAAATTCCTTCTTTCTAGCCACTGAACGCTCAGAAATAACTTGGTAAATTGGTTCACGCTCTTTATCAAAAATTATCAAAAATTATACAACGACACAATCCTTAAAATATTACTCCGGGATGATCCCCTCCCCCCTGGCACAAAATCGCGGCGCACCCCTACAGAAAGGCAATAACTCCCTTCAACCCCTCGAAATGCCTGTTTTTCTGAAAAAGACTTTCACCCTTCAAAAATGCATAATTTATTTTTGCACAGTACGCAATTCCTTTTTACGTACAAAAATTTTCTTTGATCATCTCTACACGATCATCACCTGGCAAGATGATATTTCCGATCGTTTTTTTTGGCGCGCAAAAAGGTTTATTTGTTTAATTGTCAGTATGAGACTCAAAAATACTGACTATATAGAGATCTGCTTTTGTATACAATTTATAAACAAAAATGACGAGAAAATACTCAAAGCATAATAGTTTGACATTAGCACAAAAAAAAAGAAATATATGATTTTTATATAGACAGCGGCAAATCAAAAAAAAACGCAGTCTTATTTGGCTACTTATTTTTCTGAAAAATTCGGTACACAAATACAGAGACAAGTAATTGCTAGAATTATTGATACTCGAAAACCTTCCAATAGAGGTTTACGGCGAATAAGAATAAGTCATATCACTAGCACTTTTGAGACAGAAGTTTATATTGCGATTAATTTTTTTCAAAAACCAAAAGATTCTAATTTATAAATTCGCATTCAATTGCCTTATTTAATAAGTTGACCTTTATTTAAACTTTTAAACATCATTAATTAATTAGCACGACTTCCACTGTATTCTGTATATTAATTTATGAATAAAGACCGCTTAATTGTTTTCTAAACATCTATTCGTATTATTAAATTTTTAAAACTTCTAGAAAATTTTAATTTTTAAGTCTTTGAAACTAGAAAATTCAGCAAACCACAATTCGTATTTGTGAGTAGAATTGTTCAAAGAATCGAAAAAAACATAAAAATATCAAGAAAAAAACTATTTTTCTCTAGAAAAAAGGCATGCCCCCTTGAAATGCGCATAATCTCCTTTGCCCCCTTGAAATGCCTACTTTTTTTGTTTTTTTTTTGCATTTCGAGGGGTAAGGGATCGTAATGCTTTTGGAGCTTAAACTATTTTTAAAGGTTTTTGGCCTTTAGATAGAGATCGGACGGGAGAACAGCGTCTAGTATTGAAAATTGAGAGTGATATGAAAAAAGACTCTTAGGGTAAATCAGTGCTTAAAAAATATTCTACAATGTAGTAGAAATATTTTGGTAGATAGCATTATTTTTGAAATTATGAGTCATATATGGTATTGACCCACAAAGAACGTTAGAATGACATCATTTTTTAAATGCCAGTTCACCTCAACTGCTGTGTACATAACAAAGAATTTGAGCCACCAAGTGGTCAGAAAGTAGGTTTCAAAATAAGAGTTTTTGGCTTTTATATCTAACATTATAAAAAAATGTTCTAAAAATTTTTAGCTTTAAAAATATTACAGTAAAGGGTCTTTAGTAAGACGCGTCCTAAGGAATTTAAAGTACTGCCCTACGAAAAGTACTTTACTGTACTTTAAAAATATGCGTTGGTATGAAACATATGTTACATACATATAATACGAGTAAAGTACTTTGAGCAGGACAGCACTATCAAAATACTTAGGACGCGTCCGACTAAAGACACTTTACTGTACAAAAAAATGACTAATTTTGACTATAAAAGCAAAAATATTTTAGAGAAAAAGTTATGAAGAGTTTTTTATTTAAATAAATTTATTTAGTCCTAAATTTCCCGATTAAAATAAAATTTGCGGACGAATACGATAAAACTATAGGTTTTAAAACTTAAAATTCCCCGCCAAATTTTTTGATTTTATTTCGATATTTTCAAGAACCCCGTAAATTTCAGTTTTAGCATCTGTACGGTTTCACTGTATCATTTTGACAATAAATTGTTTCCAGCATTTTTATAACATTTTGAAAAAAAAAATATTATTTGATAATTATGTCCTTTAGCTGCTTGTTGTATTTGAGCAAGTCTAGAAACAGGATGAAGTGAGACATCTGGTGACGTCATTTCTGTTTCTTTAATAACAGAAGACTTTTTCTTGTTTCTACCTTTTCCTTTTTGTGAACAAGGTTTCTCATGTTCTTCAGCTTCAATAACTTTTCTCATTTCTTCGAGAACCTGTTCAAAAGGTCATTTTGACCAAAAAAATATTTCAAACATGTTAATTTCAATATTTTGAAAATAGGGTTGTGGGTGAAATCACCTTGATTTTTAAATACAGTATGTACTTTTTTTACTTGCGAAGTCAAAATTGTCCTTTAGCTAATTACGGCCAATTAAAAATGGTAATTAGGTGGATTTTATTTTGAACACCAAACGCTATAGCGCGATTCAAGGTTTGAAAATAAAATCCACTTAGTTACTATTTTTTATTGGCCGTAATTACCTAAAGGACATTTTCACTTCGCAAGTAAAAAAGTACATACTGTAAAGCATTTGAGAACTTTCAGTAACTATAAAACATTATACAGGATGTCACATTTTTGCTCCCATTCTTTAGTTTTTGATAAGCTGACTCCCTCAATCAAAACGTGTAATTTAGCAAACACCTACGTCTTTGCCAAATTTAAACGTTTTGATTGGCGGAGGTTAGCTTCTGCAAAAAACTAAGAATGGGAGCAAAAATGTGACATGCTGTACACATAACATGTATGGTTTTGCCGCTTTTTCCATGTGAAACCGACGGTTTGTAGTATGCTGTATAATTAATCCGCTACAAATAAAAATGGACCTAGAGTGCTTTTTTTCGTTGTGGTAAAAACTGAAAATGCGTAGAAATTTCTGGTTCGAAGACGTTTTAGTCGTTTCTGGTGTGATTTCACTGGAAAAGAAGGAAATCATTTCAAATGATTAATAAACGCTACATTATTATGGTCTCTGAATATAATAATAATGAGTGAAAAAATTTTACCGGTTTGTCAATATAGACAATCGCATTTTTCGAAATATACTTCCAAATTATTGAAACACGCTACATTATTATGGTCTTTCAAAATATAAAAAGTATTTGAGAAATTGCCTGTTCTGTCCTTATAGACAATCGAATTTTTCAAAATTTACAATGTCATTTAAATCTTCAGTAAAAAAAATGCTTAAATTTGTTCATTTTTTCTAAGAAATTTTGTTAGGGTGTTCAAATTTCGGTCGGCAACCGAGACTTTTTTTCAATAATTTCGACAACTTCTGGTCAAAAAATGACAATTTATGGTTTTAGCTTGAATTTTTGACCTTTTCCTGTATGGCTGCTTTTCTTCGTGCTAATTTTTTACTTTGAGCTTGACCTTCGGATGTGAAATAAATATTCCTAAATAAGGATATGAATGATAGTCTTTTAGTCTACTAGACTTACGGTGTATCTTTATTGCCATCTTTTTCATTTTCTTCGGGTGTTTTCCCAACATGTAATTTAATTGAATAATGTTTTAGATGAGGAGGTCCTTCTTCAGAAATTTTTTCAAAATGAACCGGAAGATTTCTTTTTAATGCCATTTCATAAACCAGTGAAACCTCAGATTTTTTAGGTTGATCATGAGTCACTGGCGCAACATTACTGGTAGCGGCCGGTTGACTGGTGAGACCGGTCGTTCCATTTTTTAGCATTTTTTCGGGAGGGGGATTTCGTTCGTAATATTCGAGGGCTATTTTAAAAAATTTAAAAATGTTTGTTTGAGATATGGCCCCAAGAAAACCAAATTAGGTGGAAGCTTTTTGAGGGTCAGTAGCCTACCTAGAGCATAATCGAAGTAGGCATCAAAAAGGGTATGCGCAAGCTGACAAAAATTTATTCGACTTTTTATTCGATTTTCAGGCTCTTCCGGTAACTAAAAAAATACCGGTCGTTTGAAAATTAAAAAAAAATGCAGATTAATTTTTCTCAGCTACACGGTTTTTGTAGGAGGTAAATAATGACCCTAAAAAAGCTACCTTACTAAAGTAAAAATTATCTTCATGACATTTTATTCTGATATACCTTTTCAAAGTAACCAACTCTAGTCGACTTAAGGGGGTACTCAACGGTTTTTGAACTTTTAGATCAGCGCTCAGAATAAAACAGAACAAGTTATGAAAATTCTGAAAAGACTAATCTGCAGATCTATCTTTCTGCTCCCGATTGTAAGTAAAAAAATATTTTTTGAGCACCACAGCAGCAGGTGGAGGGAGAATTCTAGAACACTAATTTTGTCTTTAATGCCTTTTTTCTGAAAAACGGCCGGATGGAATTTTATCAAATATTTTATGAATAATGACTTGTACTTGGTCTATAATAACAGGAAAGATTTTTTTAGAAATTTCGATAGGACTTGTTCTAGAATTATGAAAAACCGTTTTTTGTGAGATTTTACTAAGCGCACGTTTACATATTGAGCGAGGAATAAAAAAATGAGAACTGTAAGAAGATCAGACCCAGTTAAATAAAAGTAATTTTTGTCAAAAAGTGTTTTGTTAAAAAAAAATTTCCAAATAAAAACACCAACAAAATTTGTGTGACTCATTTTAGTTTTTAAAGTCGCTTAATCCTAGAAATTTGTTAATCCACTTTTATATAATTGAGTGAGGAACAAAAAATAAGAATTGCAAGAGGTATCACTGATACCGTATCAGCTATTAGCTAACTTTTGAAACGTCAACCAGTCTATGTTTTCTTGATAATAAATAAAAGGGGGGAGGGGGTCAAAAAACATATTTGTTCGAAAAATTTTTCTTAAAAATATTTTTTTAACGTTTTTTGTTAAAATTTTTTTAAATTAAAGCGCCTGTCAAATTTTAGTTGACAATTTTCATCAAAGAATAAATAAGAAATACAGATCATACAGAGTATGACGTCAGTAACAAGATGCATTTTTTAATTACTGTCGTGTGTGGCTATAAAGACAGGCAAATTTTTGTAGTTTTGCCTATGTGAAACCGTGTCATTTTGTCCATATAAAAAAATTCCATATATAGGCACCTAGCTTTCGAAAATGGCAAAAAATCGCCAAATTTTTGTCGTTTTGTCCATATATACGCAGTCCTTATAGCCACATACGACAGTATTTACTATCACGGCCGAGATATTTTACGACTAGAGATGGTGTATTGAAAAGCTATGTCACTAGTTAACTAGAGTAATCCTTATAGGGGTCATATTAAATATTACAATCGATCAAAAATGTTTAAAATTTACATTTAAAATTTTTGAGGTAAAGGATACCTTGTGTTGCCGCTGTATGTTTTGCTTGCTGGCGGGTCCTTCCTTCAGAAACAAAAGTTTTTTCTCCAACCGCCAATTCAACTACAAAAAGCTTTGGAAGCCGCGCATTTCCTCGCTTTTGATTCTGAGAATTTGGATAAATTTGGGGCATTCCTTCAGGAAACTTAATTTTTTATCAATTTATGATTTCAAAATGGGCATTCATATTTTTTTATTTAAAATTGCACAAAAACGCAAAATACATTTTTTTTTTACGGTACAAATTTATTTTACAGTACTCGCTCCCTTATTGCTACACACGTAACTGGTACAAACTCGCGGACTTGTAAAAGTTCATAACTAGGGAAGTTTTTGGAGGTGGTCAATGTGGTTCTAACTAGCACATATTTTGAAGGTGTTTCCTCAAATTTCCTCAAATTATTATGGTTTTTGAATATCAAAAAGAGTACAAAATTTTCAAAAAGTATTTTAGGGAACAAAGACTGTATCAAAAATTTTATCGTTTTTTATGCAATGTTAAAATTAAAACCAATTTAATCATAAAGATACCTTCAGTTAAAATATTTAAAGTACCTGCGCATTATAATGATTGTTTGGATATACTGGTTTTCGGTCGACCATTTTATAAAGAGCCATTTCACCACGTTTCATGGCTAATCCATTAAGCTTCACAGTGGGCGTTAGAGCATCTGGAAAATAGTATTAAATATAAAAGTGTGAAAAAAAGAAAAAAAGGGAAAATTATTGCTAGAGTGACATAATTTTTTAAAGCACTAAAGTTTTTTTTTATTTATATTGTAAAATATTAAAATTTCCTAAAAAACAGTTCGGAAATTCAGTTTAAAAATAAAGCAATAGGACTTTTAACGGACATGCGAAAATTTAAGGCCCGAGCTATTTCGTCAGGTTGTCCGTTCGAAGTTATATTACTAGAGTAGTATTTCGAGAACTTATGTATTAGACGAATTTATTTCAATTTATAAATATAAATTGTAATAAATTCGTCCAACAAAACTTCTCGAAATACTAGAGTAATATAACTTCGAACGGACAACCTGACGAAATAGCTTGGGCCTTAAATTTTCGCATGTCCGTTAAAAGTCCTATTGCTTTATTTTAAACTGAATTTCCGAACTGTTTTTAGGAAATTTTAATATTTCACAATATAAATTTAAAAAAAATTGTTAATTTTTGACATCCTGGTGAATAAGGATCCCATTTTGTGTGAAACAGATCTCTTAAGAGGGTAAACTACGGTTTTAATGTTTTCGAAACAATTAAAAGTGAAAAAAAATTACCCAAAATTCCAAATGACCGGATTGTAAAAGCGCGCAAAAAATAAAAAGTCTGGCTTTAAAATCATAATTACTGTGATTTCTGTCTATAAGAGCTATAAGACATAAATTGTTAAAAATATACCCTTTGGATTTGTCTTTATATAGGGTGTCCTTATAGACAGAAACAACATTAATTTTTTTTGAAAATATATTTACCAAAGTTTATTTGTTTTGGTCTTTTTGGCTTGTATTTTGGTCTTTCAAGTGTGTCACATCCGTCTATAGCTTTTTTAGCTGCTGCATGTTGTGCTTTTTTTATGCTTGTTCCATTTCCTTCAAATTTTTCGCCTGGTCCGAGTTCTAATGTGACAGTAAAGCTCTTATGGTGAGGTGGACCATCTTCAGCCGTTAATGTATACTTTGGAACCAGTTTATTAAATTTCGCGATTTCGTTGACCTAAAATGTTATTAGTAAGGGGGTACCCGTCGGCATTATTGGATCAATTTTAGAATTGACTTAAAATTATATATATAACTTTACTGTCCTTATAAAAGTAAACCAAAAAATTTCAGGGCCGTGAATTTATTATTTAATTTTCCCTGTTTGTATTTTCTTAAGGGGGTTGTCCAGGCAAATTACATATTTTTGAATCGGCTCTCCTGAACAAACTGAGAATGGGAAAAGGTTCATTTTGCGATTGATTTCGAGAAAAGAGTTCAGTGGGTCATTCTAAGAAACCAAAAAAAAATTTCGATCGCAAAAATTCAGCTAGAGCTGTAGATACAGGCACTAGAAAAGTGCCAAAATCAACTCTTAAAAAGTTATGTTTGGCTTCGTCTATGAATCGTTTTTCATGATTTTTTTTCAATAATCTTTCATTTTCATTATCTAAAGACTCTTGGGGGCAAATTTAAAATTACCAGCTAAAACTCGAAATATTATTTTTTTGGTCATTTTCGAAAAAATTTCCGAAAAAAAAGTGCTTCAATTTTTTCGAAATTAGGCTCAAAAGAAAGCCAGTGAAACACAGACGAGAAAGTTGGCTTACGTCAAGACGATATTTTGATTGAAGCAAGTGCTAATCTTAAGATTAGGATTATATGGACGTGAATTAAAATCACCTATTTTCTGGATAATTGTAAGGTGAATTATCCAGAAAAATAGGTGATTTTAATTCACGTCTATATAATTCTTATCGAGGGACACGCCTAAATAAAAAACGTAGGTTTTGGCCATATTTTGTCTATATTGTCCTATGAAATGTCGTCCTAAAATTTCGAATGCAGTTAATTTACCTGACACATTGGTGTCTTCTCCTTGGGTGTTTTTTTATTAGCGTTAATATCTCCATTATTTTGGTTAGGCGAACTCTGATAGCTTGGATTACTCGACAATGTTGAACCAATAGTCGGCGTCGAAAGCATTTGAGGTATATATTGAGTATTTGGTGACATCATGTGTTGATTTTGGACGACCTTAAAACAAATTTACGTCTTAAAAGAACCTTATAAAAACCTGCACAGCATTTAGACATCTAAATTGGCTGGAAAGCGTTTTTCGAAATAAAGGATCCATATAAATGTTATTATAAGCGAAATTATTACGGTCTTTGAAATTCCTCTTTTAGTCAAATTATTTTACGTTGCACTGCAGAGCCGGAATTTTCGATTTCCGGTTTTTACCGGACATTTGCCATAAATTATCGGTTTATCGCCCGAAAAAAACATTNAAAATTACCGGTAAAAAATCGGAAATCGAAAAAACCGGCTCTGCAGTGACACTAAGCCTAAAAAGTTATATTATGGCTCAAAATTTCAGAAAGATCGTATGTACCAGGACCGAACTATTTTTTTGATGAGAGCCATCTAAAAAATAAGACCCATGATATTTACAAACAAAAAGTTTAATAAGAGAGGGTAGATTTCGCCAAAAACGCTAATGTCCGCTTTAGCCAATTTAGACAGTACTTTTACTCGAAAAGACTTTAAAATAAGGAATTTCAAAAGTCAAAATGAGTACCGATTATATTGACTCATCATGTAGAAAAAATTTTTCTGATCAGATTTAGTCATAGAATCTTTTTGCCTTTGCAATTTTTCGAAAATAAATTTATTTTATTGTCAAATTTTCATAGTTATATCGAAAATCCTCCCTACTGCGCTTTTTACACCAGTAGGCGTTAATGACCAATGAAATAGCGGGATTCTTGAATTAAGTCGACAATCGAGTATTCTGATTGGACACTGGCTCNAGAGTTACGCCTACTGGTGTAAAAGGCGCAGTAGGGATCATTTTCGATATAAGACCCTGGGCAAGCACAAATGATTCATAAAAGTTAAGAGTTATCAAATTTATTTGAAAGTGTCACAAAAACATGGGGGTGAACGTATTACCAACCATGTGTCAAGTATGTACATAAGTGTCATCAGAGAGCAAAATATTTTAAAAAGTCCTTAAACTTAAAATGACCATAAAAAAACTTTAGAAATGCCTTATTTCAAATCGTCAAAAATAGATTATTTTTCAAAATAGTTATTTACCATCATAGGCAAAATCGGAACAATTCCATCTCCATTCATATTTTCTATCGATTTCTCCTTCCAAATATAAGGTTAAATAAACGATTAAATGACCAACCGAAAAGACACACGAAAATGTCCAATTCTGAATTATTTTTATTTATTGTTGAAGAGGGGAGGTTTGATGACACACCGAAAAAATTTCGGAATGAAAGATATCGATTACGGAGCTTACTGGTCGTTTTTTGCTAGATTTTTGGCCAAAAATTTTAAATAATTCGGCGTTTGATAACAACTTATCCGATAACATTCTTCCATAGCTCAAACTGAGCACAAATATTTGTGAATAATAAAATAAAAACGATTGATACGAATCGGAGCACTTTATCGATTTTTTTCAGAGATTACTGAAATTTTTTTATTATCACTTTTTGTTCAAAAAATTGGAAATCATGATCTAATTTGCACCATGTTTTTAACTTCGTTAATTTCAGGATAGTTGTGCTCAGTTTGAGCTATCTAAAAACCTAATGGGATGAGTCGTTTTCAAATGGAGAATTATTAGAAATTTTTGACCAAAAATCTAGCAAAAAACGACATGGAAGCTTCGTAATTGATATATCCTGGGTGTCGATATCAAAGTTTGTTATCACAAATAGACGAAAAACCAATTTATGCAGTACCATAACAAAATAAGCGCACACATTTGTTATTCAAAGTATTCTCTTGATTTTTGACATAAACACCTAAAACTGGTGATGACTACAATATCGAAAATGATCCCTACTGCGCCTTTTACACCAGTAGGCTTAACTATGAGCAAGCGTCCAATCAGAATACTCGATTGTCGACTTAATTCAAGAATCCCGCTATTTCATTGGTCACTTACGCATACTGGTGTAAAAAGCGCAGTAGGGATCATTTTCGATATGTCTCTTTTTAAACTGATTGGGAAAAAGAAATTGTTTGACACTTCGCTTTTGATTGGCTTAGAAGTGAATTTCATTGACTTTAGAAGTCAGTTCATTTAACCACAAGAAAATTTTTGGCTGACCAATTAATAACGATGTGTCAAAATGTTAATTTTTTTTAAATCCGTGTGATAAGGGACAAACTGGAAAGTCTATGAGGTTATTTTTTTGGACAAACTGGGTACTTTTTCATAAAAAAACGAGCTTTTCGAAGCAATAAAAATAACAAATTTATTGGACAAGTGTGTGCTTTTCATTTATGAGAGGCATTGAATAAAAAACTACGTTAAATCTAATTACAAGGTGACTTTTGTGACATAATTTCAATTAATTTGTCTCGATTTTATGTACATAATCGTTGATAAAATCAGTGATGTCATCAAAAATTAGCATATTTATTTTTAATTTCATAAATTTTTTTTATTTCAAAATTTGTTGAAATTAATTTTTAAGAAATTAATATATAATTTCATATTTTTTCTAACATTTGCAATTAAACTACAGTGAAGTCCGTTGAACAGGAGGCACCTTATCAATATCGAAAGTACTGTCCAGCGAAAAGTACTAGACTGTACCAAAAAATTGCCTTGATATGATACATATGTTGCATACGTATCATACTATGGCGTCTTTTTATGCTAAAATAGATTATTTTTCGCTGGTCAGTACTTTTAATATTGATAGGGTGCGTCCTGTTAAACGGACTTCACTCTAGTTATATTCCTGAAATTGTGCTTTAACAATACAACAAATTATTTGAAATTGTGTCCAAAAATAACCTAAAAATTATGTGAAAATGTCCAAATCGACATCGCAAATAAATGTTAATTATGACATTGTGTGTATAATTTTATAATATATTGCAAAAGATCGGGCGCCATTTATTCGCGCAATGCCTATTCGGACATTTCCACTCATAATATAGCTGTCCTTCAGATTTACGTTCGAGTTTGACTACAGTAAAGTGTCTTTAGACGCGTCCTAAGGAATTTGAAAGTACTGTCCTACGAAAAGTACATTACTGTTCCCTAAAATGACTAAAAAAATACCAAGACATTTTTTAAAGTACAGTAAGGTACTTTTCGTGTGACAGTACTTACAAAATCCTTAGGACGCGTCCTACTAAAGACACTTTACTGTAATAAGGACGTTGAAAATAAGGCGTTGCTGACAAGGAAACAACTAAAGATAAATACTACAGGTATATATTTTTTTATTAAATTTGACACAGTAGCTAATAATTAACCTAATTTGAAAAGAAAAATTATAAGTGAACAATTCAATTCGTCCAAAACATCTTTCAAATATGTAACTTTTTTGCCAATTAAAAAAATTGGATTGGTTTAGACGTTCGAATATATTTTTATTCATTATCAGGTATTAATGAAAAACAGAACAAAAATTTAGACGGAAAAGTTGACACGAAAACATAATTTGGTACAAAACGGGCTATCCAGATAATTGCAAAAAAGTTATATAAAATTGTGTCTCACAAACAAATACAAATCTTTCAAATACTTTGTGTAATAAAAAAAACAAATACATTAAGAATCAATAAATAGACGCTGAAGACAAATACTACATTACATAATTTTGTTCAAAACAAAAATTAAAAAATGTGTCGAAAAGGTCATGAAGTTTTTCTCGTCATCATTTCATAAGTATAAAATGTGATAATAGAAGCAGGCACAGTTCTGCATAAATTAGTGGATAATCCTTTATAAAATGCGGCGAACCCTTCGTTTTTTATTAGAAATTTGACACATTCTCTCATTGTCTCATATTTCCGGTGTTGGTCTTGCATTCGAGATCGAATTAATAATTGGGGATAGCAAATAACGGCAGCTAAAAGTAAACTTTACACAGGGACTGAAATTTGAGGAGGAGCATTTTTCTGTCAAAATTTAATTTTTTTATTGAAATTTTATATAAAAAAATAAAATTTAAATAAATGTGAAACTTCACTAGAGAATATGAATTTGAATAAAAACAAAAATTCGTTTTTGGTCAATTTTTGAATTTATTTTTTCGTTAGATTTTATAAAAACAATCGTTTTTCGTTATTTTTTCTGTATTTTATAAAAAAAAACGTTTTTCGTTATTTTTATTAACTTTATAAAACAACGTTTTTCGCCAGCTTTTTTTATTTTATTTTT
>SCLH01063265.1:7403-17403 GCA_004367855.1 Oikopleura vanhoeffeni
TGAACTTATGCCACTCCCTTAAACTTTCTAAAAACCTCACTGAAGTCGCGCTAACCAAAGTGCAAAAGTCGGAGGACTGCCACTTTTTAAAAAAGTGTTCAAACTTAGAACTGTTTTCACAATAGTTACTTATTACTGATTGCCCGTCTAAAAAACGACGAAAAGTCTATTTTACCGGTTAATATAAATCAGAAAAGTTAACTCCAACCTGCACGCGATGTTATATTACCATCTGCAACTAAGTATTTTAAAACACACTAGTATTAGCTGACTATGAAACATGGATAATCAACGCAACGGGCAAAAAATAAGATTTGAGATTAATTTTTATGGTGCCTAATATTTACTCAGTTTTTGGCTTCAAACTCGATAAAAAGGAAATAAATATTGATTTTTTCTAATTTGAAACTGCAAGAGCGTGACTGCAGCGAAATTTTGGTTTAAACAGAATAAATAATTTTTGAATAAGTTTGAAGAAAAATTTTAGTAATTTGATGGTCAAATTTAACAATTGAAAATGCGTAGGCGAAAAAATGATTTTCTGAAAAAATAAATTCAGTTTTTGAATAAGTTTGAAGAAAATTTTTAGTAATTTGATGGTCAAATTTAACAATTGAAAATGCGTAAGCGGAAAAATGATTTTCTGAAAAAATAAATTCAGTTTTAGCTTCCGGACACTTTTTAATTGCCTATCTTAGGTAGAATTTCATGGGCCACAATTTCTTAATGGAATTTGGAACAATGCGATGCCCACCTTCACAAATCGTCAATCTAACATTTTAACCGCCATTTACACCACCAGGTGTTGCCGGGTACCAAAATAAATAATGACAAAAGTTTCATCTCCGAAAGCAACCCTTTTAAGTGGATTTGTAGAATATTATCTGGTTCCGGTGCTGTTTTAACTGCATAAAACAAAAAATTGCATCCAAATCATACATTTCCGGTCTGATGAGCAATTTCTGAAACTCACCAAAATTCTTGAAAGTAAAAATAAGGGGAACTTTCGAGGGTCTGTTTCGATATTCTGCCGGCCAAAATGATACTTCCCCAAAATATTTTTCGTCTCTGTGTTTTAAAACACAGCATTGCAGGTTGGGGTTAAATAAAATTATAATATTAGTCTTTTCGAATATCCTTTATGAAACAGAAGTCGCTCTATAATTTTGAGTTAAGGTAACCGAACCATCCATAGTTTGATCTGGGAAAAGGCTTATTCAATTAAGTTCTTTAATAGATTAATTTCGTAATCGGACCATTTTTTAAAAAAAAATTTTGAAAAACTTTTTTCAACTTGTGTTGGCGATAATTTTTGTAAGTAAGTTCAATGATTCAATGATCAGATCGTTGAATCATGAACTTCCGTAAATAATTGTCGTCAACAGAAATTAACAGCCGCTATTCCCACATCCTAGCCAGATGCAGGAATGCTCCTCGTATTGTCCTTCAAACCAAGTTGTGGAATCAATTCGCCAAAGAATTTAATTGTTAATGCTTTATTAAATATTGCAGATTTAGTTTACTTATTTTATGAATGAATAGAAGACAGTTTCTCGGAAGTGTTGAAGTAGAGTCTTTGTTGAAATTTATTATTAAATAAAGTTCACTAGTTTGTAACTTGTAATTGAATTCGGACAATCGACTCAACCTTTCGAGAGTTAAGTTCAAAAACTGTACACAACTTACTGGTGTCCCACATGAAAATCAAAACTATGTCCATTTTCATTTTCATATGTCTTCGTCTCCCTTTTGTGTTGAGTGAGGTGACAGCCTAGATAAGTGGTATTATCTCAGAAATTGAGTAATTCGGGAGCAGAAAAATAATTTTATAATTTTTTTTCTCCGCGCGAGAGTTTCTTGAATATTTTTTATATGCTTCCGGAGTCTTATAAGTATGAGCTGTAATACNAAAACGATGCATGACATTAAAATTATCGGAAATGTCTTAATCGAATTCTAGAAATTTCAATTATTTTTAAGCCAAAATGTTAAACCTAATTATCGAATTTGACGCTGATTGGTTGAAAATTTTGATTAGCTGTAAGCCAACTTTTTGATCAGTGAAATCTCAGCTTCAATTTGGTGGTACTTTTGTTTCGATCAGACGAACTTTTTTTTCGAACTTTTCATTTCCGGTTCACTTTCATTCAATTTTCTAGAATTCTAGAATTTTATTCAAAAATTCCTTCTCATCACTTTTACCGCATTATATTTATCTACCTTAGTCGAAAAAATGGCTTCATTCTAAACATTCGTCTAAAAGAAGATAGAGTTTGAAGTCGAAAAACTGGCAAAATCGGCGTTTAAGTGAGATTCTAGAAGAAAAAAATCGAAAATCGAAAAATTCCTTCTCATCATTTTTTTGTTCTCATTTATTCGCTACTTTGTGTAAATTTTGAGACGCTTTGTATGTGGGGTCTAAAAGAAGATAGATTTTAAAAAAACCGTTTAGTGCTCTAGAATAGACTCACCACCTGGTGGTGTGATGTAACAATGTTAAGTTTGAGATATGGAATCGTTAGGCGAAGGCTAGGCCTATAAACGAGTATCCTCAGATTTTTCCCAACTGCCTTAGAATTATTATGAGGCGTGATTGAAAGGTACCAGATAACGACGCCCACCCTCTTAATTTCGTAATCGGACCATTTTTTTAAAAAAATTTTGAAAAACTTTTATCAACTTGTGTTGGCGATAATTTTTGTAAGTAAGTTCAATGATTCAGTGATCAGATCGTTGAATCATGAACTTCCGTAAATAATTGTCGTCAACAGAAATTAACAGCCGCTATTTCCACATCCTAGCCAGATGCAGGAAATGCGCCTAGTATTGTCTTCAAACCATGTGAATCAATCGGCTCAAAAGAAATTATTGTTAATCTTTATTAAATAATGAGATTAGTTTTACTTATTTTATGATGAATAGAAACAGTTTCGGAAGTTGTTGAAGTAGATCTTTGTTGAAATTTATTATTAAATAAAATTAAAGTTTGTACTTGTAATTGAATCGACAATCACTAACTTTTCATTCTGTCAACTTTCTCCGTTCCGGCGCATACCTTTGACAAACGATGAGAATTTCAAAAAGGTCTAGGTTTCATATTTTGAAATTGGCACGTTTAACACCATGCTATGAGCTTGAATGATTAATTGAGCATTCCGATTTCGCTTTTCTCATCTTGTACAATTTGACAACCGAAAAAATTTAATGTCAACGAACGCTCCGAAAATAGCACCAAAAGATTCTTCGGCAGACCGACTTGAAAAAACCTGATCGGAGTTTGAAAAATTTGGTCGAATTGGATCGGATGAAAAAAAGTCGATCCAATCCAATCTAGTTCAATCTAATCCGATCTAATTCTGCCGACTCCTGCTTCGAAGTTAATTTCCTAATCAAAATATTACAAAAAATAGTTCAATTATAACCACGAGGAGCGCTAATATAAATAGTGGTGTTTGTTCTCCAGCGCCTATTGTGAATAAAATTGAAGCATGGTTTGTAACATTTTGCTTATAAAATAGTCATCTTTGCAATCAAAATCTTGCAAACAAAACCTATCAATGAAATGACGTTTCCTTATTTGAAGTAACAATTTTCTGGAAATACCAACCAGAATCTGGTCATACTTTCGAATGAGTACTTTGTGTTATTTGCTGATTTTACATAAATTGTAAAACGTCGAATTCTGACATCATGAAGCAATTTCACGCCGCGCCGTTAATATATACGAAACAATTCCCTAACCTGTGAAAACTAACTTTAGTATAACCCCTCTCATCAGTTGAAACCTCTCTTTTTGGCAAAAGCTGTAGAAGGATTTTTAGTTGTCAACTACTGTATAATATATCCCCTTAGAAAGTAGATTGTTAAATTATGGTTTGGTCTGGTACATTGGTACTACTTAACGTACATAATGTACTAGACCAAACCAGAATTTAACAATCTACTTCCTAAGGGGATATGCAGAATTTTAATTATTCGAAAAGTTGAAAATCATTAAAAAATAAATTCCAAATTTCACTTTTTAGTGATTTTCAGGTCCAATTTTTCAAAGTCTCAGAAGTAGCTACTGATAACCATTTAAGAAATTTATAGATTTGTGGATGAATGAAAAACGTTCTTCCGTTTAGGTCAAGAGGGCTTTTAGTTTACCTACAACATCAAGGTTTTATAAAAATATAATATTAGTAATATCAATTACGAGGTCCTCTGGTCATTATTAGCCACTTTTTCATCCAAAATTTATAAAAAATTCGGCTCTCAAAAACGACTCATTTGATTGCGTTCTTAGATAATTCAAACTAAGCACAAATATTCAGAGAAAAAAAATTTAAAAAAAATAGTCCGAATCAGACCATTGTTTCAAAAAAAATCCGTAATCTCAAAAAAAATAATCTGATGAAGACTTATTTATTTACCTTCTTATTCACTAGATAATTGGGCTCAGTTTGAGCTATTTAATAACTTAATTGGATAAGTCGTTCTCAAAAGCCGAATTGTTTAAAAAATTGTCCAAAAAAGTGGTTAGAAATGACCCGAGGACCCCGTAAAAGATATACAATATAAGGTACTGAACTTCTCAGATAAAATTATGGCAATAATTTTAAAATTCAGACATTAGACAACCAAAAATATTCTGATTATATTTAATAAATGTATTTATAAATTTTTACTTGGTAATCTTGGAATGTTTATTTCGCAGTTTTACCCGAAGTTTATGATGTTTACTTGTCCTATTGCAACTCAATATCCTTTTCCCAACGGAATTCCATCTTAAAAACGTTTACTATCTCTATAACGCGTGTTCGAATTCCACTGATGTTGTCTGAGTGATTGTCTTAGTAATTGCTTGAGTGATTACACACCGATAAAATTTAGCGGTCTCATTATCAAGACCCTTGCCTATAATCTTACTCAAGAAAACCAATCAGACAACATCAGTAGGATTCGAACACGCGCTATAGAGATAGTAAACGTTTTTGAGATGGAGTTCCGTTGGGAAAAGGATATTGGTAGTCAGGATAATTAGTTTTTTTTTCTGAGACCCAAGCACATGTTTTTAGTTTTAATTTATTAACCCTTGTGAGCATGTAAAAAAAGTTCCGCCAAGGCACCAGAGCCAATATATTGGCTCCTTTTGCTCGTTGTTTACAGAAAGCTGAAGGCAGTTGGAATTTAATTTTTTCGCATAAGGCAGTTGAAAAGTTATATTTTAGCATCCGAAATTTTATGTTTTAGAATTTTAATTTACCTTATAGAAATGTAAAGTGAGAAGAGCAGGCTATAGCATATCACATGATACAAGGTCACAGTTGTCTTCGCAAGTTAAATTTATTTTGGAAACGATGCACAAGTATCTGGCCTACGTCATGGTTAGATCTGATTAGATATAAACCAAAAGTTATTTTTAAATAAGTCAAAAATCACGATTTTTCATTAAAAATGTATATTTTTCCAAATAAAGCAGATTATTACACTTCTGTAATTATTTTTAGGAAGATATATATATAGTGATGAAGTAACACTATGCAGAAAACACTTTTCTTGAAACTAGCTTATCTCGTATTTGTATTTGATCTCTAGTTTCAAAATAATTTTTCAGAAGTAAAACATAGGCAAAAAATCGAAATAAATCAATTCCCCGGAATCACAGCTAAATTTTTTAAAATGTATTCGAAAGAAACGATTCTGCCATCTTTTTTTGCCTTTTTTAGATGGTGTTAGGTATGCAGCATACTGTATTATGCTTGAGCCAATATATTGGCGCTGTCCTCACAAGGGTAAAGTTCAAAACCTGTACACAACATTACTGTGTCCCACATGAAATTCAAAACCATGTCCATTTTCATTTTTCATAGGTCTTCGTCTCCCTTTTTGTTGAGTGAGGTGACAGCCTAGAAAAGTGTATTATCTCAAAATTGAGTAATTCGGGAGAAAAAAATAACTTTATAATTTTTCCCGCGAATTTCTTGAAATTATAGCCCGGGAGTCAAAGTATGACTGTAAATTACAGTATTATACTCAATATTCCACAACATGAATTAGGGGCCCTTAGCAAACAGATCGTGACTATTAGAAAATGCGGAATCCAATAGTTTGATCCCACATTTTAAACCTGGTTGGCAATGAAATCATATATTGTACAACTCTAATACAGTGGGGGGCTCAATATTGCCGAAAGTTTTTTGGCAAACAAATTCGGCAATATTGGTCGGCGATATTGGCACCCCTTTTTACTGGGCGCCTATATAACAGGGAATCCTATTGTAGCTAAAAATGTATTTTGGTTAGGTAAATTCGACAACGATCAGCGGCAATATTGGGCCGGAAATATTGGGCCTCCCCTGTATGTGATTCAAGATTTTGCGGGGCGGCACATTACTATCCATTTGGATCGAGATACCTGGCTATAAGTTATCTAACTATGCAGAATGACACATACTGTATGATATGTATATGATTATGAAAGGCAACGGTGTCAGATTAATCTTATCTGTCAGCCTTTTAAAAATCCAAATCGTATGTCTATTTATCTCATCGCCACTTTATACTGAGATTTCACAGATAAGGCTTTGTTTTACTCATTATATAAATATCAATTACTTTTTCATCATATTTTTCAGAAATTCTGAAGACTTAACCGATTTCAGGTGTCAAAGATTTGTCTTATACGATATAAGATAAATTATAAAGTATAACCTCTTCTACCTAGCGTGACGCTAGTAGCGTCATAACCAGGAGACCTATCTTAGATAGGCTATCTTCAAAACCGAACCCCTCGTCACTGATTCTTTAAGTTTACGGGATTAATCTTTCTAAAAAAAATGATTCCGACCATGAAATTTTTTTTTGGAGACACCAAGTGGTCACAATTTGAGTATTGAAAACAGCTTTTTCGGCTTTGTTAGCCACTTTTTACGTATATTTTTCATTTATTTGTTTTCGTAAATATAAGGATGGCTTCAGAAAAACGTTAACTTTATATCACAAAAAAAATTTGTAAAAATTTTTATTTTTTGAATTTTGATGAAGAAATTTGAGTCATTGTGAAGAAATTCCGATGAAAAATGGGTAGGCGGAACCGCTTAAAATTCAAATTGATATCGATGGACCATTTTTGTCTCAATTTTATTATCGTTACCTGCGTTAAATTTTACGGGCTATCTTATGGGCAAGTTTTACGTTTGAGATATAATGCAATGCGACCTTTTACGTACTTTTACCGTAATTTTTAATTTAAAAGGCCATTTTGGGCGGAAATCTTTTTTTTTCAATTCTGTATTAGTCACTTATTTTCATATGCTAACTCGTAGACTTGATTTCTGCCATCCAGCTGCCATTCACCATTTAATCGTATTTTACGACGATTAATCATTAATGACAAGATCAGTTATAAACTTATCGATTTTTTGAGAATTTTTACTGTATTACAGTACTTATTTTTAAAATTTATTAAAATTTTCGGAATCACCAAATAACACCTTTCATCGTAATCAGAAAAATTCTAAGATTTGTTTTCAATTACACCATAGCCCAAAAAAGATCACGTGACCGTATATTCAAGAAATAAGGTCGGCCAAAATAGTACTGTTTTTTTTCAAAAATTGCTTAAATCACTTTTTGAAAAAAGTGAAGAGGTTTTTTAAAACTTTTTAAAACTTTTTTTGCATTACGCCAAAGTCCAAAAACAATCACGTGACCTTCAAATTAAGAAATAAGGTTTTGGTTCAAGTACACAAATAAAACTCAAATTACGCCGAAAATTTCTTAGGACTAATAAACACATAATCTAAGAATTTGGAACATAACGGCATTTTCCAAAAACGTGATCTTATTTTTCAAGAAATAGGGATTTATTTATGACATATTTCAAACCTTATTTTTGGAATATTTCGTAACGTGATTTTATTCGGAATTTGATGTAATGAGAAAAAAGTCTTAAAAACGTTTTAAGTTCATCAACAAATGTTTTTGACGTAATTTGAGTACTTTTTCAAATTACTATATATGGTGTATCGTATATCAAATTACCATTCATCTTAGAGACTTGTAAGTACCCTCAAAAGAATTGAAAGGGTCGACTTTTTGATGAAAATATAAGCAACTATGGGTCAATTTTGTACTAAAAGGGCGCCAGAGAGCAAAAATCCCTTTGTGAAATCTGACCATTTTTGCTCTCTATTGACCTTTCAGTACATAATTGACCCCTAGTTGCTAATATTTTCATGAAAAAGTCGACCCTTCTGATTATTTTGGTGGTACTTTCAAGTTTATACGATGAACTTAAAATTTACCTTGACCTTGAACGAGAAATAAAATATTCCACAACAATTTAACCCCCTCACACCCTTTGACTATCTAAAGGCAAAAAAATTTTCGGGAGCCAAAACGGCGCAGAAATAACATCGTCACAAACCTACAATTCAAATATGTCATAAAGTTTGCAATTTTATTTCCAAAAACATTGTTGAAAATGTTATACGATGAGCCGTTCGAAAGTTATTTTTTCCTATTTTTTTTCAGGATTTTCGTCAAAATTTCTTAAAAAATTAATTGTGTAAAAACGATACATAATATCGAAATTCTGANTTAACAATGAACATATAAGTTACACATTAGGAATGAACTTTAGCTATTAAAGCTGTCTCAAAATTTGAAGTATGATATCTTGATCGCTTAAACAAACAAATTTATATCGCGCGCGTCGAAAATATATCGTCAAAATGTGTAAAATATTGCTAATCAGCTGAAAAACCAAAGCAGTACTCCTTATTTTCATATTTGATCGATTTGTCTTTGTTGGCTCTATTGGTTAAATCGTTCAATTCTTTTCGATAATAATTTTTATAAAAATTTTTTTTTCATTCATTTTGAGTTTCTAAAATATCACTTGTGAAAAATTAATTCTTGTATAGAGACTGCTAAAAATTAAACTTATATTCAAACGAATTTCAATACTCTCTTAAAACTTGTTTCTCAGAATTTCGATTTATTGTATCCTTTTAACAAAATCTAATTTTTAAGATTTTGAACGAAATCCTGAAAAATAGAGAAAGAATATTCGAACGGCTCATCGATAACTACTTTAACAATATTTTTGGAATTTCACACTCTTGACTTTTGAATTGTAGGTTTGTGACGATGTTTTTCTGCGCCGTTTTGGCTCCCGAATTTTTTGGCCTTTAGATAGTCAAATATCGAATGTATTCAAATTTTGTCTTTTGGAGCACTTCAAGCAAATTCTGACAGAAAGATAGAAAAAATAATTCTTTGAGTTAGTACCGTGGAATAGGCCTCGATTTTTCCTTCGTTTTTTCGTTCACTTACCATGTTATCATAGTTAGCCAACCACCAACTGGCGCACGGTGCTTTTTTTTAGGGCGAACAGGAAACATTAAAATTCCTAAGCACCGTGTGGCGTAACAATTTTTAAATAATTCTTTCGAAAGTGCGGGGAAACATATCAATACTTTTGTTAATTGAAGCGGGCCAATGGGGAGCGTTGGAATTTTATAACATTATGACTCATAGCATCAACAACGTGAATTTCGAACACTTACCACTTAATATTTGAGAAAAACCCTTTCGAGCACTTTTAGGTTTTATATCTAATAATTCAAAAATAATTTTTTAAACATTTTTTTACAATTTTAAGGGAGTGATAGGTGCTCAAAGTTTTTAAATTGATTTTTCTAACTCAGACCTCCTTGTAGTTAAAAATTTCAAAAAACAATAAAATTGTGTTTAAAAAATGAATGAAAATAAAAAATAACTATTTTCTTAGAATTTAAGGGGGTATTTGGTGATGACAGTTTTGGGAAATTTCTTCAAAATATTTGTTTACATTCGGAGCACTAATGGGTTTCATATCCAATAACTGGTTAAACATTTTTGAAAATTTTTTTGAAAGATTTAAGGCGGTGGTCGGCACGGTTTTTCGTAACAAGTCGTTTCAAGTACACGTTTAACCCCCTCACACCAGGGATGGGCGTCCGAGCTAAAA
>SCLH01063266.1:9102-23092 GCA_004367855.1 Oikopleura vanhoeffeni
AATCTCCCTAAGAGAGCTTTATGAAAATCGAGGGCGATTTGTGGTAACCGACTGAACATAAAATGTATTTAATTATAAACAAAAAATAACTACTCTTACGCCCAAAATATTTTCTGTAAAATTAAAAATAACTCTAAATTCTGAGATTTTTTAAAATTTTTGAAATTAAAATTCAAAATTATCCATATTGGCTATCTTCATATTTTCTCATACATGTATGTCTTATTCCGTTTTGGTAGACTTAGGTGACAGCCTAATCAGACCTTCTGTTTTTACAATTTAGCTTGCTGATGCACCAATGCGAAACGTTGCTCATAAGTGAAATAAATAATTGTTATATTCCATGATGGAAATTCCATCATGGAATATAATAATTATTTATTTCATGGAATTTCCATCATGAAAGTTCCATTAAATATTTACGATCACAATAGTGAATCTCAAAATTTAGCCGATTTTGTGGCCAAATATCACCGGTGACACCCTAAATGAGACAGGAATTTTCCGGTGTAAATGACTGTCATTTAATGACAAAGTTATTTTATCAAAATTATCGAGAACCTTCTAATAAGCCTGTATAACAGGCCTTTATGAGTCTCGTAACACTAAAACAACTACTGTAGCTATTTTCTGTAGTATATTTAGTGGGTGAAAATTTCATTAAACCCTTATTTATTTTTAGGGTTATTTCTAGAAATGAAATATATTTTTAGGCATATTTAAAATAACATTTCAGCACATAACTTTATTTATAAAAAATCAAAGTTATATTAATCAACTTATTTTTCATAATTTTTAGGGCGAGATTTGGTTAATTAACCAACAGTTTAATATATAAGCCGACATGAAAGATCTTTACGACTTTTATTATGTCGAAGAATGGCTTATCTTAGATTGATGTACTAAATAAATTGACTAAAATCGTTTTACATGAAAAATCTTTCAATGTCTTAGAATAATTTTCCGAAAATCTACCATGTAAAAGCTTGGCTTTAATCAGCTCGAGTATATCCATTACGATCCCCGAGTCCACAAACTTTTCTTTTAAGATAATAGGATTTTTGGAGTCTTGGATCATAATCTATATGTACGTTATAACGTCGCTAAGTTACTCATTTACGTAGTCAATATGTAATAAACTAAGATTTTATTCATCCCAAAAATTAGACCTGGTAGATTTCTACCCATAATATATCGATATGAGAATCGAAAAACATCTAACATAGTTTTTGTTGCAAATTAAAAATGGAATTTTCAAATTTTGCCGAATATTATCACCATTAATTTGTATACATATTTTTCATTCATTTTAATATAACCGATAAAAGTGTGCAAACAAGCGGAAAATATATGCAGTTAGAAAATATCGTACTGATAGAGTATAAATAATGAGATAGAAATTATGAATAATTCGCGAAATTTCAAAAATGATTTAAATAGTGATTTTAAATGAAATACATTAAATGTATACATTATTTCACAGTCTGTTATCTATGTGCATACAATTTTTGACACTTAGTGTTTATTTAAAGATTTTTTACAGCAAACAGCCACCATAAAGCAATTTTATAGGGCTTCAATAGTAAAATGATGGGCTAATATCTCGACGTTTTTAACGCTTAAAATATCCATGAGAAAATTCCGGGTTTCAGATGAATTTCAGAATTATGAGTGACACGGTATGTTTCGCTTATGCTTGGTTCCCTAGGTAGCTTACAAAAGAAAGCTTAGCTTTTTGAAGCCACTTTGATGCAGATGGCTCATTGTTATACAATAAATTACCATGACCCTGTCAAAGTAATATTTGTATTACGAAACAAATATAACAATGGCATTGATTCGTAAGGTCGTTGATCGTAAATATATTTAAATTTCCAAAGTAATTTTATTTGTTAATATGTCGCATTAAAAATGCATCACCAGTACATTAAAAAAATGACGAGATAAACTGTGATTATCAAAGTTTCGTACAATATTGAAATTCATATAAAATTACAAGATAAAGCGAAATTATCAAGGTTTTGCACAATTTACCTTGACTATACAATAATAAGTGGTATATCAAATGTATATTCAGTAATTGAATATACATTTAATATACCACTAATTATTGTATAGTCAAGGTAATTGTGAAAAACCTTGATAATTTCTGTTCATCTTTTAATTTTTTAGTGACCTGATAATCAATTTTAATGCGAAATATTGAAAAATATTCTTTTTGTTGGAAATTTGAATAGTTTTGAAAATCTCAACAAAAGAGATCGTAAATATGTAAGAAACGTGCTTGATGTCTTATTGGAGTAGAATAGATTAGTTTTAAAATAATGCTTGGTGTCGCAGATTTTTTCTTAACTTTTTATTCTTAAAAAATCTTGAAGTTCAATGAAGCGAAACATGTACCGATTCAAATTTTGTAGTTAACTTTTATATTGTGATTTTTTGGCTGTTAAACTAAACCGATAATACAAATAAAAAAAAATCACAACAAGATTTTAGTCTACATGTTTCGCTTAACAAGATTTTTCAGAATAAAAAGATCAGAAAAATCTGCGAGAGCAAAAGTATTTTCAAAGTTCAATGAGAAACTCAGAACGATCTTTACATATTTACGATCCACGATCTTAAAAATCAATCTAATTGTTATATTTGTTGCGCAACCATTAAAACTTGTGATTAATTAAACAATTTATCAGTTGTAAACAGTTCCGGAATAAACATTTTGCTGATATTAATATTTTCGGAAAAATTATTATTGATTATTTTCGAAGACGCTTATAAGTTATAATAATCATTTTTCCGAAATTTTTGATATCATGAGAAATTTTAAGTCGGAACTGTTTAAAAATGGTAAACAATTCGATATACAGTAGAGAGCTTTTAATAGGACCCGAACCGGCTCCTACTTTTGCCCACTTTTCTTATAATAAATTATAAAAAATTCAAATTTTAGCGTATACTTAAAAACGCTAAAATTTCATTTTTTATAATTTATTTGAGCAAAAATGTTGGAGCCCGTTCACTTAATAAATCTAAAAACAAATTTCATCGTCTTATGAAAACTAGTTTTAAAAGAACTGAGGTAACTTTTATTTTAGGTGCCCCCCCCCTCTGGAGCAAAAACCGTAGTAGGTATCGAAAAACGGTTTTTTGTCAAAATAAACAATGCCAAAAATTTTCTCTTGAAAAGTCACCGATAAAAGTATATTTTGAAGTTTGAATTATGATTAGTTCTCTTAAAACCGCCAATAACCGGTGTTTTCAGCTGACTACCGGTAAACCGGTAGACCCTGAAAATCGATTTTTTTTCATTGGTTAAAGTTTGGCTGGCTATCGGATGCAAAAAAACCGTTTCTCGATACCTACTACGGTTTTTGCTCCAGAGGGGGGGGGGCACCTAAAATAAAAGTTACCTGATTGATTTTTTTCGTTACGGAAATCAATGAAAATATTAATTTGTATCATTGTCTGCTAATTTATAAAATGTATTTTTAATTGAATTAATTAATCATATTATAAATCATATTTTGGCGTACTTGACTTGACATGCGCGTGTGTAGTCTTTGATCAGTCAAATTAAGGAGGTACCCGACGTGGAAATATCTTGAAACTCAGAAGTGATGGAAACCCTACTTTTTGTTATCGGCTTGCTTCCAAAAAAAATTTGAGAGAACAAGTCGAAAATTTTCGTTTCTGTAACGAGCTTTGAATAGGATGCGAACGGGCTCTAACCTTTTGCCATCTTTCTTCAAATAAATTAGAAAAATTGAAATTTTAACGTTTTAAGTATAAAATGAATCTTTTAATACTGAAAAATAATGAAAATTAAAGTTTTTCACAGTTTATTTGAAGAAAAATGACTAAAAGTTAGGGCCCGTTCGCGTCCTAAAAGCTCTCTTCTGTAATAACCGATAAAATGAATTTTGGAAATTTATTTCAAAAACATATTTTTGTCAAATTTTGAAGGCATCTCAAGTTTGTGCATTTTTTTTTCAATATCGATTAATCAATTGATTAGTCAAATTTTGGCGCACTTGACTTGACATGCGCGTGTGTAGTTTTCTTTTCTTAGTTATCTAAGGGGGTGTGTGTAGTGATTTTTGGGATTTGGAGGCTTCGTACGGCTGGACCGATTAAGATGAACATTTCTGAGGAGTACAAATGAAGAGTCTATCCTTAATCTCGAGATTCCATTCGACAGTACGTACCACTTCGACCAACCATCTGGTTAACCCGGGTTAAACAAGCGTCCTTCAGCTTTTTTCAACGAAACAAGGATCCTAGGGCTTACATCGGAAAATTTTTTGATATTTTGTGAAAGTCTGGTGAAATGTTTGAATTTTAACTTCCAGGAGCTATTTTTATTCATTTCGCCCTCAGGGGCCAGCAATCGGCTCAAGGTGACGAAAAATGGGATTTTTGAGAAATTTTGTCTAAAGGCTGTAGAAAAGCTAGAAATGCCATTTTTGGAATATAAGCGCTCATTGTATTCCGAATAGTGTCCAGGAGCCTGTTTTTTTGAATTCGATCTTATATGTGCTGTCAATCGTGGAAAAAAGTGCGGCGAAATCGACAATTTTGAATATGTAAGTGAGAATTAGAAAATTTAATGCCAACAAAATATCCTGGGTACGGTTTGCTGGAAATAATATTAGCAACTATGTCTGATTTTGAACACAGCGGATTCTAGAAAAAATTAAACTTTTTCATCAAAATTATTTTTTGATCTCTAGCACCGTTTCTGTTCAGAATAAAACCATAGTTGTAATATCTTTTCCAGCAAACCGTACCCAAGGAATCTTTTGGGGCATTTAAATTCTCTAATTCTCACTTTCATATTCAAAATTGTCGATTTCGCGCACTTTTTCCACGATCGACAGCCTATAAGATCGAAATTCAAAAAAACAGCTCCTGGACACTCTACGGGATACATTGAGGCTTTTTATATTCAAAAAAATGGCATTTCTAGCTTTTCTACAGAAAAAGCCTTTAGACAAAATGTCTCAAAAATCCCCTGAGGTGCGAAATGAAAAAATAGCTCCTGGAAGTTAAAATTCCAACATATCACAGACTTCCACGAAATATGAAAAATTTCCGATGTAAGCCCTAGGATCCTTGTTTCGTTGAAAAAAGCTGAGGGACGCTTGTTTAACCGCGGTAACCAGATGGTGGTCGAAGTGGTACGTTAACTGTCAAATGGAATCTCGAGATTAAGGATAGATCTTTCATTTGTACTCCTCAGAAATGTCTCATCTTAATCGGTCGCAGCCTTACGAAGCCTCCCAAATGCACTAACACCACCCCCTTAAATAAATACTTGGATAAACTTTAAAATCAAATATTTTGTGAAATCAAATAAAGTGATGATGATCAAATAAAAAATTGTTCATGCATAACTAAGTGATTATCGTGATAACATTTAAAATACCCTGGAAGTTCTGGTAAAACGAGTCATAGAAATGTTTTGAATTATCATATTTTGTTATTAAACTCTTAGCGTTACTTTTTGGTCACGCGTGACCAAAGACCGTGTTTTCGTTACTATTTAACTTTAATTCTAGAAAATATTTTTAAAGGTAACGCTACGAGTTAACGTTTTTTCGAAAATCAGCTGGCCAGTCATGAAAGCCATGCTTTTCTCACGTGACTGCTTTCAAATAAAAATATTTTTTAGTGCTGCTCATTTTTTAAGCATACAGCCGTTATAGAGGTTGGCCCATCTTTTTGACTGCTAAAAACATATGACCAAGCACAATTGAACAAAGCTATTACATTTATTTATCAACTATATTTTAGTGACCTTCAATTTACTACGAAAGCGTGTCGTATCGGAAATAAAACACATTGTTCTATTTATAGTACTGTGGGTCTTCGCCAAGCGGACACAAGTCTAAGCGGACGAAGCGTGCAAAACTTACACATTTTTTTCTGAAAATCCAAAAAAAATAGTCTAAGCGGACAAAACAGAATTTTGAACATGAATTCAAGGACAATAAAGATGGAGCGGACAAACGGAATTTCCAATTCTGTCCGCTTGGCCAAGAACAACATTATATTACCGAACAGCCAACGATCACTCAACATAATTGGGCTGTGGTTTTTTATTTTCCCAGGTGTCAAAATAAGTGTAGGCTGTTATTCGTCCAATAATTGGAAATTTCAATCTTTCAAATATAACGATCACTTTTTTGAAACATTGTTCCGGCCACTTTTTTCAGCATTAAAATACATATTTAATCTCTGCTAGTTTTTCAAATCCTTTCAAAGTTGACAGAATTTTTCTTCATTTCGATGGCACTTGTCTGGTAAGTTATGAAAAATTATTATCGAGTGGTTAAAATTTAGTTATTTTATCACCGCTCTGTACAAAATATATATAAAAAATGTACAACCCTAATCTTGGGAACCATTATTTGCTGGGGCTGACACATGACTACCCATTGCCTCATCTACGAAAATACCGCACGCTCATCATGTTCGCCAGATTAGTACTGTAAGAAATCGAGGAATATTGTTTAAAAAATCTGAAAAAGATGCAACAAAAGTTAAATCAAAAAAAGTTTTTTGTTATAAAAACAGTTACCAGATTATGTCGTTTTGAAATTTTCGACCCCGTCTGTCTAAATAAACAAGTGAAAGTGGCAATATTTAAATTTTATTCAAGAAGTCCGAAAGTATAGAAAATATAGAAAAAAATTGTACCATCTCCGTAAGTTTGGTGTTAATCATACAATTTTATTAAACAATTATTTATTAATCATGCACTTTAACAATATGTACACTGGTTACATATTAAAGTTTAGAAAACTGTCCAGTGGTAATTGAAATTTATTTTGGCAGTTTTGGCATCATATCTCGAAGAAATATCAATAAACTGATTTTGCATCATGTAGCTCACTTAATTTGAAATATGATATTTTTTCCGGAAATTCGCCTTGGAAATTTATTTCGAGATATAAATTTTGGTAAAATTAACAAAAAAAATTCAGACCTATCCTGAAAATTTGCGTATACAGTAATCATGCCGAAAATATCCTTGGTCGTAGTCTGACGAGGATCGCATATCTGAATAAACATGTTAGAATAAATTTTATTCGCAAATATAGGTTAATTATGTTTACATCGACCAGAATAAATA
Organism: Oikopleura vanhoeffeni; assembly: GCA_004367855.1. NCBI lineage: Eukaryota > Metazoa > Chordata > Appendicularia > Copelata > Oikopleuridae > Oikopleura > Oikopleura vanhoeffeni. The sequence continues at coordinate 16,238 of SCLH01063266.1, forward strand.
CTTATTTTTTTTGCTATTCAGCTACCCTGTCGCTAATACATCTATTACAAAAAAACGCCAAGGTCTGGTTTGGTGGTACTTCATAATCGATAGGATTAACTGAAAATTGACCTTGAACGTCATCGACTGTACTGTGGTTTGTGTCTTTAAGAACAATTTTGGAAAATCTCACCTGTCCTTATAGACAGAAACCACAGTGATAAAAACTAATTTATCAAAATGTAAATTCAATCGAAGTTTCAGTTTATTAAATAATTTTTAAGATTAGTGATATTTTTGAAAAAAAATACACCGACTTCACAAATGATATCTTATCGACTATTCAGATGTGAAACATATTGAAAGGTCGACAAAGTGAACCAGTCTGATGGCAAAACAAATGTCGCCTATAATTTTTATATTCTCAGTCATAGGCTCTGACTGAGAATATAAAAAATCATAGGCGACATTTGTTTTTGCCATCAGACTGGTTCACTTTGTCGATCTTTCAATATGTTTCACATCTGAATAGACGATAAGATATCATTTGTGAACTCAGTGTATTTTTTTTGCTATGGCTCATAGCACACATCTGTTTTTACTATCAGACTAGTTATTTTTTTCCGTATTTTCAATATTTTCATGTTTGCATAGATTAAATATCTCCAATCTTGAATCGATAAAAAATTCGCTTTTTAAGACTTTCAAGGCGGTGTAGACCAAATCTGAAAAACATATTGAAAAAAATCTAATGTCAGAAATTTAGTTAGGAACATAATAACAAGATCCGGTTGTTGATATATTAGTCTACGAGATATACTGCAGAAAAAACCTCAATAATTCCGCTCAAAAACAATGTGTTAAATAACTAGTGTATTGTATAAATATTCAGCGGTGTCAATTTGTATCGTTTGGCGTAGTGTTCTGAATCGGGACGACTTTTCAATCACAATCTAACTTCAATTCCTACTCGGTATCCCGATTTAGACCACTGGTTTGGTGTTTAATCATAAAACTGTGCACAAAAATCTTCGTTCATTTAATAATTGCACACATCTTTGAAGTGCACAATAAATTTTAAATAATTGCTGTCAAGTCTCAAGAATTAGAAAATTCACATTCGAAGCGTAAAAATAGTATCGAAGCGTAAAAATTTAAAGAAAAATTGATGTCAATTAGCTGATTCTAGAGAGCTCGAAAATGCCCAAAACCGTACCAAGTTGTGCCTACAAAAGTCAAAATTTTAGAAATACTTGTTTAGGTAACTTTTTTTTAGGTGCCCCCCCCTCTGGAGCAAAAACCGTAGTACTGTAGGTATCAAGAAACGTTTTTTTAGGAAACCGACAAAAAAAAATTTGAGGTTAAATTTTTTTGGCTACACGGTGCAAAAAAACGTTTCTTGATACCCCCTCCCTATGTATAAGGTAAGAACGGCAAATTTTATTCAAAATTATTTTTAAATTTTAGCCCTTGGAAACTTATTAGGTTCAGTACATTTTATTAAATTCCAAGCAAATGCTGAAAAATGAAAAAAACGTTTTCGTATTTTTAAGCAGTTGCTGATCATTTAAAACAAAATTGTAGTGAACGTACTATTTTTTCAAGTGGTACAATTTAAATGAGTTGAAAAATATTTACATTATAGACTATAATTTATAGTGCGTTTAAACGGACAACCCCTTACTGTACTAGGATCACAAAAAAACTTTTGCCGTTCCTACCTCAGTTTAGTACGTCTCGGAGTTCAATTAAATTTTAGAGTGATTGTCCTGAATGTCCAGTAGATACCAAAGTTTCAATAGATGGCGATTCTTTTGAAGTAGGATTACGTCGAGGAGAAGAAATTTTTTTACCCTGGAGTTGGATCCAGCCTTATTTTGATGTGTACGGTGTTTTTAATTCAGAGAATGAGCAATTTTATTTCCGAAATAGTTACAGGTAAATATGGTTATAAAAAATCCGAAAGCAATTTTATTTACAAAATTTATATCAAGTTTAACATTAAAACCGACCTATAGAAAAAATCGATGGATTGTAATGCAAATTCTTTAGGGCAACAAACAGAACAAAATATCTGGATTTTTTTTGTCGTCACTTGATCCAAATATAGCGATTTTCGTTATTTGATTATTTTAATGCGAACGAAATGCTCATAGTTTTTTATTAAATGCCACTTATGAGTGAAATGGACTCACTTTTTACAAACAAACAAAATAATCGTTTTTTCCTCCAAAATGTGCAATTTTTCTAAAAAAAAAAAGATGGCCATTTGGTCATAAACATTTTTTGCTATCAAAATATCTGCATCATCGACTGTAGGTTTTCTCAACAAGTTTTTTAATTTTTTATGTTTTAAAAAAGGTGTCATATATATGAGTCATTATTATTAATTATTACAAGTACAAAAAAAAATTTTGGTAGGAAATTTTTTTACCATTTTAAATGCCTTGAAAATCATAAAAAAAAAATTTCATTTTTTTGAGAAAATTCATGGAAATTCTGACTTCGGTGATAAAAAGTTTATAGCCGCGCGCCGGAGCGCGGGCTGATTTTTGGCATGGTAGTGTAAAATTATCCATAGATTAGGACTAACATAGTGGCTTAGCTTCGAGCTCGACCGAGATATATGAAACCGGCAATTTCATTCTAAAACCGGTATTTTCACCGGTAAAAATACCGGCAAAAAAAAATGTCCATTTTTTTCCTTTTCAAATTGTACGCTTTAATTTTTTTCCAGTTTTTTGCTAAACCCCCTAATTCAAAAGTTAGTTTTTTGCCCGGTTAGTTCCCTACATATGACACTTTAAAAAAAAAACCAGCTGGTGTCATATTACTAATTTTTATTAAATGTAATAACTTGTTTTTACATTCATTTGATATTAATTCAATATCTCCTTTAAAAATAATTATTTAAGATTTTATTTTAGTAACGTTACATACACTGCCGATGAAACTTACACTTCTTCCTCCGCTTTTCTGAACTTTGGAAATTATAACGTAGAAGTACGTGAGCGAGTTAAAGGTTGAGGGTACCCAAAAAAGTTTATTATTTCTTGTTTTGGATTCTTGCGTTCTGGATTGTTTTTCTAAACAAATTGAATTCGAAAGGTTTTTAAAATTAGTTAAAAATAAAATTCCACAAAAAAATCAAATGCGATAAGATTGTGGCAGAAAATTAAGTTTTTTTTGTAATCCAATTCCTTTTTACGAAATATTTATTCAAAAAATTATAATAGACTATTTTTATATAAGAATAAAAAAAAATTTGCTATTTATTTCACCTCATTTCGTTTCGTTTTTCTTAGAAAAAAATGACTTTAAACGAACATCCCGGACGGACAGGGTCGGGCCAAAAATTTCTGCCACCCCACTTTCTACCTGTCCGTTTAAAGTCATATCGCTGTTATTGAATCTGAAGAATACAGTTTTTAGTCAAAAATATGAAACCTGTAAATGAATAAAATGCTCGTGAGTTTGCGGACAACGCCAAGTTGAGATAATTTTTTTTTCTTAACTTTTTTTAAATCAATATATATTTATTAAATTATGAAAATAAATACGATATTTTAAAANTTTTAATGGTCATATTCTTCTTAGTTAGGGTCGATTACATAATAACCAAAAAATAATTAACTGCTGAAACGAACTTGAAAACCCTGTTCCCAACAGTATGGGAATTAAAATAGAACCAGTTTTCGAAAATTGTTCCTATTTTCACGAAAAACACTAAAACGAAAACGTTTGCATACATCAGAATTAATAAAATGATATTATGAACATTTTTCGGTTTGAGCTTTAATTTGCGACAACCATAAGACGTTCCTACCTTAAACTACCACCCTTGGATATTTTTGATTTATTTGTTCTTTAACTTTTTCGTTAACCCCAAGAAAGTTCTATGTGGAATACACGGTGTTCCTATCTCCACCCAGTGGTCAATCGAAGGCTATTATTATCCAATACAAATCGCCCAATTCGGCCTCGCTGCTTATTCCAAAAACCAAACAGATAAAGAAATTCAAATTATCCGAAAATTAACCCCTACGGGCTGCACGGAAGAAGACGGAAATTTTATTTTTGATGAATCTACTCCAGATTGCCAAGTACAAACAATGATTCCAGAAAAATATTTTTATTCGCTACAAATTTGCTTCGATTCTCTTAAACCAGATTCAATAATAAAAGGTAAAAATTTAGTTGAAAAAGATGAAAAAAAAACTGTAATTGAATCCGTTATAAATTCCATATTTCTTGGCCATTGGATACAAATTATGAGATCTCAAAAAAGATAGATTTTATCGATCTTGAACATACTAGTATTCATTAGGTGGTTTTTTTTAAGTAAAATGCAGGTTTTCTGGCGTTCCGGTATTTGGAAACCCCATGAAACCAAATATTGGCGGACGTAGAATTTTATTCCGCGTATTCCGGCTGATTAAAATTTGGAAATTTCTGCGTGGGTGGAGGATTATAGCAGGATTTCGATAATCCGCTTTCCCAAAGTTGCCAAAAAAACCACCTTATATTTATTCCATTTTGAATAATCTTGTACCAAAAAAACACAAAATTACCTTTTGTACCGGTTAGGTGGTTTGTTTTTAGGAGCTATTTGCGATTTGAAGTCCTTGTGCCCGTATTAGTCTACAGACCAAATTATGACCTGATTGAAACAACTTTGAAAAACAGACCTACCGAAAATCCGCCTTTACCGGTCTGAAATTCAAAAAACTTAATATCGCGTTACACGCGGAATTTAATTCTCTATCTGCCAGTATATGGTTTCATGGAGTTTCCATAATCGAGAATGCCGTAATCCTCAAATAACTACTAAAAAAACCACCTTAGGGTAGTGAAAAGTATTACTGTCGCGTTTCGCTACAAAATGTATAATTTATAAGGATAAATCGGCCGAAATTTTGCCGACATACGTAATTTTGAAAAATAGGTTCGTCTATGAGGATAAAACAGCCAATTTTTCAAATTTTATTTCAAAGACCATAATAATGTAGCGGGTATTGATGTTTTGATTTTTTTCTTCCTTTACTGTCTATTTTATCTGCAACTGCATTTTATCTAGAACTTTAGTTTGAAATTTAAATTGTTTGAAATTTAAGCAAATGTCTGCTATAATTTGAATAACGTACGACTTTTACTTACCTTGAAGTACATTAATCTTGAAGATAGCGTTTACTTTTTAAACGCAATAAAATCCATCCGGTACGTCATAAAAATTAACATCAAACTCTATATTTTAGTGGACATTGATACAATTCTTCTATCTGGAACAAAACGCACGTATACAATAGAATATCATTCGTCAATCGAATCCCCTCAGATTTATTTTGAAGCAAGTGAAGGACGAGTTATCAAAATTGGAATCGGACACAGAATATTCAAAAGTTGTATTTCTAGGAATATAAACTTAGACCTTCTAAAGGGGTTAGGTTATAGTGAAAGGGATCAAAATCTTATTTATATTTTTTTTAATTGCTCGAATTGTCATGAATATTAGATTGGTGCTCAATAGAAAAATACTCATTTTTAGATGAACATTTGATAATTTTTTTCTTTGATTATGAAAGATTGAAAGAAAATTTGACTCAAAATAAGTCGATATATATGTTGCTTTTCCCAATTTTAAGGGGGTAGGTGTCGCTTTTTGGTACCTTTCAATACCGCCTCAGAACAGTTCTAGGCAGTTGTAAAAATCTGAGGATAACTCGTTTGTAGATCTAGCCTTCGTCTAACGATTACACATCTCAAAGTCAACCTTGTTACATCAACACACCAGGTGGTGAGTCTATTCTAGAGCACTAAACGGTTTTTTTTTAAATCTATCTTCTTTTAGACCCTCATACAAAGCGTCTCAAAATTTACACAAAGTAGCGGGAAATAAGAACAAATGAATAGTCCGAAGGATTTTTCCAAATTTTACATTTTCTTTTCTAGAATCTCACTTGCACGCCGATTTTTCCAGTTTTTCGACTTCAAACTCTATTTCTTTTAGACGAATGTTAGAATAAAGCTGTTTTTTGACTAAGGGATAAATATAATGCGGTCAATGTGGTCGGAAGGAATTTTTGATTTATATTCTAGAATTCTAGAAAATGACTTGGAGTAAACCGGAAATGAAAGTTCGAAAAAAGCTAGATTTCACTGATCAAAAAGTTAGCTTACAGCCAATCAGAATTTTCAACCAATCAGCGTCAAATTCGATAATTGGTTTTAACATTTTGGCTTAAAAATAATTGAAATTTCTAGAATTCGTTAAGAACATTTCCGATAATTTATGTTCATGCATCGTTTTCAGTGGTCCTATTCACAATAAAAATGTTCATATCATGGTGGAATACGTTTTATGCGGGTTAAAGCAAAAAATATTCAAATTTTGAATTCTAGATTTTGTTCTAGGTTGTTTGAAAAATATAAATGTTGCTACCATGAGTTCCTTGGGTCAACTTTAGTCATTATCGATTATACTGTATTCATAAATTAATTCTATAAGGGCTTCAAAAAAAACCGACACCTACCCCCTTAAGCTGATTTTTTGATTTCAAATTATTTTGCGGATTTTAAGGGATTATCCAAAAATGACGAAAAACCTCTTGTTGGAGAATCGATTTTGTATGTATTATCCAGGATAATTTATCCTTGTTTATTCCTTAAAAATACGCAAATTTATTTAAAATTGAAAAAAAGGCCAGGGGCGTCCATTTTCAATCGTTTGTCAGACCGAAATGCAAAAATTAAAAGAAATGGGGTCTTTATCTTATTTCGAGTCATGTTTTGTCCCGAAAAACAAAAAGTGCCTAGTTTTCTTTTCAACCATTAAGGCTTAAGGGGGTCGGTGCATTTTGGCAGATTTGCACTTTTTCA
>SCLH01063267.1:20019-35894 GCA_004367855.1 Oikopleura vanhoeffeni
CCTGAAGCACATGACCAACCGCTAGGTATTAGAGGGGCCAGAAAAGACGGTCTCATAAAATACGATAGTAACCTAGTCGCTGCAGGAGACCATAATGAAGTTCAAGGTCACCATTCAAACATTGAAGATGGGGTTAACAACCGCCTTTTCAAATACAAAGTTCAAATTAATGGATACAAATGGACCGAATTACCATATCTTTGGCGGTCAACCAAAGTAAAATGCCTTCCTCAGGACGACCCTACTTTTGGTCAACCTGAAAATATCGCCCAATATTTAAGTTTTAAAGAAGATGGTAGATATTTACCAACAGATATTTATGATATCTACGCTACGGAGAAAAATTACTCCACAGCAACGGATAAATCCGTAATTGAAGGTCAACTAAAATATGGTAATCAAACATCAGAGACAAAATTTTTTGAGCTAAATTCTTCTATAAATCCTAAAGAAAAATCAGGGGTCACATGTGACCGTTTTGTCAGATTTTTCGGTGGGGAATGCCCTCACATTACCACGTTAGACGAATTTTTTGCTACAAAGGAGGTCAACGACAGACGTTACCTTTTACAGCATGCATCAAAAATTTTAAGCCAAGCGCTTTGCGACCAAGTAGGGGTTCAGTTCAATACTGGGTTATTGGTCAACTGGGCAAGTTTAAATGCACAGAATATGGAAGCAAAGGACTGCTTTAAAGAGCAGCCGTGCTTATTAAGATTATTCGGTGTAATAAAAAGCGCTATGGATCTTCCGAGCTTCGGAATAAAAAAGCAAAGTGTAATTACCCATTTACGCTTAGCCTTACATCCATTTTTCAAAAAATGGGATAGGACCAATTTATCTGAAATTGAAGGGGAAGGTGCCTACTTCATGGGCAAAGACTCATACTCTCCCGTTATCAATTTTATCCTTTTTTGCATTGTAAATGCAAAAGAAAAAGTTTCTTCAATCGAAGAAATTTTCGAAGATATTTCGAAAAAATGTGCAAAAACACGAGAGACTTTAACCTTAGGCGATTTTTTGAGTGAAAAGAAGTTAATTCACCGCCGCTTGAGTAGCAAAAATAAGAGCAATAAAGATCTAATGATAAATACTTGGGAACACGCGTGGTCAAACGACCCAGAAAATGTAGCCCAAAAATATGCTGACTACCTAAAATTAATTTCTACTAAAAGGTTAGAGCGCGCAAAAGTAAATAAATCTGAAAACATTAGAGCTTTAGAGGCTCCGCCCACGCAAGACGGCGAAGATTATATTTTCGTGCTTTTGGACGAGGAAACCGGCACTATATCTGAAGAAAACTTAAACCGTTTTCACGATAGAGGCCGTTCGGGTCGACCTTTTGAAGGAAAAGTGGCAGGTCCCATAAAAAGAAACAATAGTTTCGACAGAAACCGTTTCAAGAAAAAATTTTCCGATCAGCATGCTTCAAAACGTTTTAACGATAGAAATACGTTTCGTAAACAGGGCCAAAATCAAGCCCCAGCTGTTAAATCAAATAGAGACCCTCGCAAGGATGCTAATTACTCGAAAAATTTCGAACAAATTAGAAATAAAGCTCGTACCTTCAAAACCATGCAGAAGTCAAAAGGACCAAGAAATCTTTTGTATGGCCGGATGTTCACACAAGAACAATTCGATGGCGCTGTAGAATGCCTTTTCCAGTGCCTGGACCTTCATGATGAACCAGGTGAAGTCATCGCCCTCATGGAAGAATCTGAAGATCACACTTCCCAAAACGTCGAAACAGGTAATTTAACTAAAACAAATTTATTTTCCAGAATTACCCAAAACTTGTTTAAAAAATTGTCTAAATTTTCTTTAAGATCTTAACGAGAACCCAATACAACAAGACATGTACAATCACCGACCCTGGGACTCGCAAGGCGAGTGAAGAAAGAATGCTTTCTCTATCTGAAAAATCTGTAAACACAATTTCCATTGATAACTTATTAAATTTAGGCGAAAAGGTCCTAAGCTGTGGTATAATAATAAATTTCACGAATAACAATTTAAAAAACCCGGATTTTACTTTAACCATGATTCTTGACAGTGGGGCTACCAGCAGTCTGATTCACGTAAATGCATTAAAATACATGAAAAATGTTGAAAAGAGAGATTGCGTAGTTAAAGCGGCCACCGGCGCTTCGGGTATAAAAATCGATCTTTTACAATTTAGAGTTTCTTTCGAAATCGTCTGCAAAGACTACACCCTTAAAGTGGTAGATGCTGTAGTTTGTAGAGGAGGTTCAGAACTCCAAATGTTATTTGGAGCTAAAGATCTAATCAGAAACCGTTGGAAATGCGATTGTGACGACCCTGAAAACCCACAAGTATTTTTACATGGGGTTAAAGTGAAGCTTATGGAAAATATAAAATTCAAAGAATTAGCCTATCGTTTTAATGAGAATTTACCAAAAATCGTAAAATGTGATTTTCAGATCTCAAATTCGAAAATAATTAAGGTCCCGAGGTTCACGGACCCAGATTTAGACTCGAATTTTTCAAACATGCAAAATAATACAAAAAAACTAAATTGGTTAGTCAACCCTGACTCGGAGTACTCGTTTTGGAGTGATATAGAAAATATCAGGTTAAAATTAAAAAACACAAATACAGTAAATGATTGTGAAGTTGACCCTAAGGGGGAGCTAAAGAGTTTGAACAGACCTTGTGATGTTGGTATTATCGAACAAACTTGGGAGTTATTAAATAAATTTAAACACCCATTATTTGACGGAGACACCGGTTGCATAAATGACGACAGATATATTGTTAGAGGGAAAATTGAAGGCAAACTAAGCAGCACAAAAGCTGTTAATTATATAAACAAAATGCCAGAAGACGTTAAAAACGCCATTATTTCCCAAATGAATAACGAGATTGCAAACGGGGTTCTTGTAAGGCTCCCGAGAGATATGCAACCGAAAAATATTATCAGTTGTTTTGCGATAGGTAAAAAAGACGGCAAAAGCGGAGAAATCGTTTTAAACGCACAATCCTGTAGAATTGTTGTTGATTGTAGTAAAACTGTAAACGAATTCACTAGTTTTAAAGCAACCCAATCGGACGGCATAGCCGAAACCGTAAACATCGCTGCAATTCACTCTAAGGGTGGGTATATAGCGATTATGGACATTTCTCAAATGTTTTTCTGCTTCAAGTTAGAAAAAAGCTTATGGCCATATTTTTGCCTAGAGCACCCGGAATACGGTATTTTCTCATATCGCCGTTGCCCAATGGGTTGGGCCGTCAGTCCTCAAACTGTAAGGGGGTACATGATGGAAATATTATATAAATTTAGGCACAATTTGCGAAGGTACCTGGATGACATCATTGTATTTTCAACCAATAGGAAAGAGTTTTTTGAGCTTTATTCTGGAGTTTTCACCACCTTGAGCACTTTAGGTTTCCGCTTGAAAGGTTCCAAAGTTAAAATTCTAGGCACCAGTATCAACCTGTTAGGCAAAGAAATTGTAAACGGTACTATCAGAGCCAACCCACACATTATTCAGAATTTGAGGGGAATGACATCGACCAACATGACCACTAAAAGGATGTTAAAACGATTTCTAGGCTCGTGTACATATATCGGAGATCATATCCGATATAGATCAGAGATTTTGCATAAATTAAGAACTGAGTCAATAGGCCAAAACGGGGCTATGATAAAATGGACCCCTGAACTACGAGCAGAACTCGAAAAAACGCATACATTGATGGACAGCCTATTACATTTATATCCAGTTGACCCGGATAAAGATATTTTTGCTGTTTTCGATTCTAGCTATTTGGCCTCGGCCGGATTTTTCTACCAAAAATTTGGAGACGAAAAAAGGTTCATAAAAATTTTTTCAAGACGTAGAAGTGACTCAAATAACAAATTTAAACCAAGTAGCTGCTACCTCGAATTCAGCGGTATCTTAGCTGGTATGCTTGGCGCCCAGGTGGAGCTAGAGAGATGTTTAAAGAAAATAATAATCACAACCGATAGTAAGAGCGTAGCTGACCTGTTTAACCGAATGAAGAATGACATGGTCCCAAGCACGGACAGAAAAATCAATGAAATTTTCAGCAAACTGTGCAACTTCAATTATGAAATAAATTATGCTTCTTGTTCTAGTCCAGCAATTGAATTTGCTGATTACATCAGCAGGACTCCTGCTGCGTCTATCCCATGCCACGGATGCTCGATCTGTTCAGCAGTTGAATCTAAAGACAATTTTTTTAATTATATTAGAACAGTCTCGAGCCAAATTGGCCTGTTTAAGTTTGAAACTGAGCTTATGCCGACCATGTCCTATGAAAATTTCGAAAAGTTACAATTACCAATTATAACTCCAGGTTTAAACCAGGACATTACACACCCTTTCAGTGATAGGGGCTGGCAAAATTCACTAGTTGCAAAACCCGATTTAGCTAATTTTTCTAAAGATCATGACTCTATGCTTATGGCTCTCAGAATTGGCAGAAAATTGATTGACGAAAAATTAAATTTAAATGATATTTTGAATAACGAGCCGTTATTGGATGAATGGCAAAATTCATGCGCGATTTTAAGAAAAGCGAAAGTTTGTATTAGAGATGGGAGAGACCCTCCGAACAAATTGGAGGCGGTCAGGACCCTAGTTCTGAAAAAAGATTGTCGTCTAAAAAACGGAATTTTAGTTAGAGATTTTCGGTCCGAAGTTCATAATATTATAACAAAAATTATTTTACCAGAAAAATACAACACTCAGCTGGTGTTTGCAGCGCATAATTCTCATGGCCATGGAGCTATAAGTCGTTTAGAAAAAATCATTGACCGACTTTTTACATGTACTGGCTACAAAGAGCAGGTTCGTATTTTTGTATCTAAATGTAAGGGCTGTGTGGCTCTAAAATGTACTCCTAAAGTAGCTAGGCCCATGAGAAATTTCAATAAAGAAACTTTAGAAGTAAAACGAATCGGTCAGAAAATTTTAGCCGATGAAATGACCAGAACTTTACCATTACCTATTCCTGAAGGTAGACTAACGAGATCGAACCAAGCAGACAGCTGTAACGTGAAAATATTTTTTGCAACAGACCTTCTTAGCCGATATTCGTGCGCATTTTTGATTTCTGGCAACCTAAACGCAGACAAATTAAAAAAATTGATTTATGAAGTTAGGGCAAAGTTAGCCCCGACTGAAAATGACGATAGTACTATTACTATCAGAATGGACGGAGCGAGTTACCATCAAAAGTTAGTCGAAGATTCAGATTTGTTAAATGATAAAATCAAAATCGAATTAAGACAAAAACAGACCTGTAGTCATAATGATTTGGCCCCGTTAGACTCTAGAATGGGAAAATTCTCGAATATTCTAGTTCCAGAATTTATGAAGCCTAACATTACAAAAGAAAGGGCAGTAAATAATGCCATCCGTATTTACAATCAGACCATAGGTCCAGAAGGTTATAGACCCACAGAACTATTTCACGGTAGACTAATGGATACTGGTGAATTTTTTAAGGTACCCTTAGAAAAACTTGTAAATATGACCCTACGGCTACGTGAAGTAAATCGAGCTTCGCAAGAAAAGAAAAAATTTGAAAAATATAACCTACGCCCAATAAAATTCATTCCGTTCACGCCAGGCATGAATTATATAAATAGAATTAGAATGCCATTAAAAGAAGGCGATTTTATTATGGTTGACGAAAGAACCAACAAAAAGAATAATTTCAGACCTTACTTTGAAATAAAAAGTTCAGAAGGTTTTTTCGGAGGAATTAACTGGGACGAAAATCTGATAAGCTGCGTAAAAGTAGGCTCTCAATCGAATAAAGTTTATATCTGGGATATGAACTGGATAAAGGAAGTGGTCGAAGGTACAGTTCCAAATATGAAAAAATTAGATAAATTAATGACCGAAAAATTCAACTTGAGTATTTTACTCCTCATGCGTGAAGATTCTGAAATTTTCGACCACAACCTGTATAAAGCAGATTCACTGAGTAGGTTAAAAATATTCGATTAAAAATAACCGTGGATTTTATTATTAGGTTTTCATTTAAAGATAAAAAGTTTATACTGTACGTAATTTATTCTAATTACTACTCGATAATTTTTTTTTAAAACAATCTTAAAAGGTACAATCTATTCACATTTCCGCGAAAAAATAAATTGTCTTCGATATCCTTGAGCCGAAAATATTAGCGAGAACAGCTCAAATATTTTTCGACGCAAAATTTTATTTAATTATGTAGACCAGATTCAAAATCTAGTCAGGCAATTTTTTATTATTATTTTTTTCGACTAAGAAAAAGACTAACCTTAAAATCCCAAACCAGATCTCGAGATCAACTTCGTCAGCGGCTTAACAACAGGCTTTGCGATACGAAAATCATATTTAGGAATTTGGAGCCAAAATGGGTTCTTGATCCAATTATAACTTCAAATTTTCAGTTCGACAACATCTTTTGTCGAAAGGTGATCGATGACTCAACCGCGAGACCCAATCGGACTCCGTGTTTCAAATTAAACCTGAAAATAATTTTATCATTTTTTATTAAAAAAGCCATATAAAAAAAATTCGACTCGGGATGAAAATGAACAATTAATGAGGAGCTAGACTTCAAACAACCTTATTTTTACACTGCAACGGTCCGATCAGAAAATTTTTTTTGGTTTTAACAGTTATTATTTTAGACTGTTATCAGTTTCGGAAAATAGTCGTCGAACAGAAAAAGACAGAAAAAAGGAACGATCAAAAGAAAACAAAAGGTAAATAATTATTTTTGCTCCAACAGAAAAAACGACTTTAAGATTTTTTCGTGTAATTTTTTTTGACGATCATTATTTTTTTGACCGCATTCAAAGGAGTGAAAATCAAAATCGGATAATTCACCGCTAAATTAGCCAAACTATTTCTCAGATCGTACCTTGAAATACGAACTTACCGGTAAAAATAATATTTAAGATAGAATAACTTCGAAAATCAATTCTCGGATAAAATTCGTCTTATAATTTCCAAAATTTTCACCATGACATAGTTTTCGTTTCAGGCTATAATAAACGAGATTTGACCGTCAAATTATCTGAATTCTATCTCTGATCGTACATTACTGTCCGATACAAAATCGAAGCATTCAGCTCAAGGCATAAAAGTTTTTTTTTTTTAAATTTTGGAATTTTTTTTTTCATCGTAATAAATTATTATTTTTTAGAAATAATTCATAAATTTGACCGTAAAATTTTTTTACGCATAAATTAAAATTTCATATTAAAACTTTCATATTTAACACGGTATATTTTTATTAAAAATGTGTTCTTCACCTGCCTGAAGAGACGTTCTGGCCTATGAATGTAATAAATAATTTTGAAAATCTATTAAAAACATAGAAGTTAGCACGTTAAAGTCGAAAGTTTCGAGGTATACGACCGTAACATCCATTTTTTAAAAATTTCCAGCACCTACCACGGAGCAGGTTCTGGCCGATAAATACGATAAAATTTTAAAAATAAAGTTTAAAAGATGAAAATTCAACAAAATGGTGGAAAAACAAAGCATATTCGTAGAAATCAAACAAATTTTTGTTCCAAAATAAGAAATTTTAGCTAAAATTGTCGGGCAAATTCATTGAATTCGATAAACCCAGCTCTGCAGCGCAAGTTCTGACCCATGAGAAATCCATAACCAAGAAAATAATTAATTTTCGACAAATTTAGACGTAAGGACACACATCATTTTTCGGAAAAACATGAAAATTTTGGTCTTAGAGGTAAAATTTTTGCTAAAATCAACGGGCAAAAATGTTGAGCTTTGTCTACCTGATTCCACAAAATCAAGTCTCGCCGATGAGACATCCAAAATCTAGAAGAAATGTGATTTTCGAAAATTTTTGAATAAAAACTCATAATATTTTTTTTTGAAATTTTGGTCTTAGATGTAAAATTGTGACTAAAATTAACGGGCAAGCTTCATTTTGGTTCTTTCCGAACCTTCTGCAGTGCATGTTCTAACCAATGAATGCTGCAAAGCTTCAGAAAATAAATTTTTTTTTTAGATATATTTCACCAAAATTATAAAATTTCGAAGTTTTCGATAAAAATAATATATATTACTGTCAATAAATATAAATTTTTGGCCAAATTAAACGTGAAAAATTACTGATTTTATCTACACGGCTCTACAGAGCCCAGCCTCGCCCATGAGACATTCAAAAATTTAGAATAAGTTAATTTTCGAAAAATCTCAACGTAAAAACACAAAAATATTTTAAAAATATGAAATTTTTTCCGATTATATGAAATTTGGCTATATTCAACGGGCAAAATTGCCTATTTTCTATCAACCCAGCTCTACAGAGCCATGTCTATCCTATGAGACATTCAAAATCTAGAGAAATGATATTTTCGAGAATTTTTTTTACTAAAATACGCACAAAATTTTGTAAAATTATCAAAAATTATGAGAATTTCTTCGTTTCAAGATAAAATTTTGGCTATATTCAGCGGGTAAAATTGTCGATTTTTATCAAGCCGGCCCTACAGAGCCCTGTCTATCCTATGAGATATTCAAAATCTAGAAAAAACAAAATTTTCGTGAATATTTGACTAAAATACGCACAAAAATTTTGTAAAATTATCAAAATTTATGAAAATTTCTTCGTTTCAAGATTAAATTTTGACTATAGTCAACGGGCAAAATTGCCTATTTCTATCAACCCAGCTCTACAGAACCCTGTCTATCCTATGAGATTTTGAAAACCCAGAAAAAAAGGGAGATTTTCGAGAAATTTTGGCAAAAAGACATATAATAATTTGAAAAATTTATAAAATTTTATCATTTCAAGATAAAATTTTGGGGAAATTCAAAGGCTAAAACTTTTTAAAATTATGCACCCGGCTCTACAGAGCCCAGTCTTGCCCGTAGGTTAACCAGAATCTTAAAAATATTTGATTTTCAGAAAAATTTAACCTTAGGACACAAAATTTTTTTTTTCGAATTTAATTAAAAAATCGACAATTTTGAACTAATTGAACCGTTAAGCTTAAAAAATTAACCGTTAAAACATAAAAATTATATCTAGGATCGTGTATAACAGTCCGATCTTACCGACAGGAGTCGACTTTCATATGAAAAATAATTTTGAAATCCGTTTTCAGACAAAAATATGAAATAAAACTGCAAATCTTGATAAATTTCAAAATTTTTTTTTGTATTAATTAAGAATTGGTACCAAGATTGGGTCAGAAATTTATTACAGACCAAATTTCACATCAAAATTTTGCCAAAAATAATCAAGATTCGGATAAAATTGATTTTAAGTACCATTTGCAGGATTTGTAATTTAATTTTATAATTTTTGCGCGAAATTGAAAATTTTGAAAAAAAATATAGTTTCATAAGGACGGAACCGACAAATTCCAGTTAGAACTTAAATATTAGAAATATTAGTGTATTATCGCGTCGGTATGATCAAAATCTATATTGAAAAACATTTTCATAATTTATTACTTCCAATTTTGACGAATTTTTTCTCAATTTTCGAGCAAAAATCAAAAACTTAAAACTAATTTTAGAAAATGCATCGTTACACACTGAATGGTGAGCAGACAAAAACGAATCAAGATCGAGATATCGAGATGAGGGCCGCTCGACCTGATTTACACGCATTGTCCTACGACGGTGAAATAAGCTGGTTATTTTTACCAATCGAAACCGATCGAAATATATACGATGAAGACGATTTCAAACATTTACCTGATAATCTCGATAGTTGCGCTATAGGATTGCAAAAGGGAGACCATCAATTTGTTGAGTGCTTCTGGTCATACAATTTGCGAATGATAAACACTAACCGTGAGACTGTAAAAGTTTCGATCCAACGATTCATTTCTCTCAAAAGATATTTTGTAGTCCACACGTCTCTAGTGCGTGTTTTTGACTGGCGTGAACACGCCGATAGTTGGACTTGTCAAGTTGACCCAAATCTTCAATTTTGCGTTTTACCGAAAATTTGGCTGTTAGATGACATTTATTTTACGCCAGAGTGGCTACTTAGATCACAACAGCAGGAAAAAATCGTTGGTAGAAACCTTTTAGACGATACGGTTTTCGAGAATTTAGACGAATCGGAACTTTAAACAAACAATTTTTTAAATTGAAAATAATTTGAATTTATAAAAGTTTAGTGTTTATCGCTCACAGACGGATAATCGCATTTTGTAAACCCAAAAACACTCATTTAACACGATTATTCTCCCCTAAGACAATCTGAAATTTTTTACTGTCTGCAAAAGTATATCAAAAATAATATTTCGAGTCGTACATCAATATAAAATCTACCTCATTTAGGAATAAAAATCGGACAAACCACATATTTTCAATTTTATCTGAACATTTATTATGTAAATATATATGCTAGCAATCAAACGTTAAAAACTAATGATTTTGGCCGTTAAAAAACGAAAAATGTAAACTTTTGCCTGAAAACATAGTTTTATAAAAAAATGCCGTGACCGTTGGTCTTTTCGAGGACCTCAAAACTTTTTTAAGAAAAGATTAGAGTAATTTTGGAGAAAAACCCATATAGGGCTAAATTGTTACCATATTTTTTTGTGTTTTTTTGGCAGGCATATATATTTACAGAAACAAATAAGTACAGACGAGAAATGAAAAAAGAACTGACCGGGATTTTTGAATTTTTCAGAGTGAAGAACCGAGCACCAATTACCGATTGCTTAAGTCACAATGACTTATACGACGACCAAAGCGAAGGATCGTCCCTCCAAAGCCCAGATCCGGAATCGGACCGGGTGGGGAACCCACAAGTGACGCATTTCCAGTTGGCTGAAAATTATGAGGTGAGAATATGCAACTTATGACTTAAAAGTTAAAATTATTGTGGATTATTTTGTTCACCTTAGCTGGTGCTGCCCGCCATAGAACTGCGCCAATAGGCACACGCGGTAGCGATATGCAGGGCCACCTTGGGCCAAAGCCAATGACAAGACTGGATTTGTACCAGTCTGGAACAATCGTGTGGTCATTTGACCTGCCCAGGTGAAGTACCGAATGGCATGATTACTTTCTCCCCTACCGATAAATACAAAGCCTATGATAGGTTTACCAGGCTGAAAATTGTGCCCTGATCCCTCTGAAAACTGATACACAGCGAGGGGATAATACCCATCATATACCAAAGGCTCTAATAAAGCGAGCTGGCCTGGCGAGATCATCTGCATAGGCAGAATTTGCATTTCTGACGAAAAATAAGCCATTTTTTATGATGTATTTATCGATAAGGGAATTAAAGATTAATTAAATAAAAAATGTAATTTGCGACTGTGTTCGAGAAGAGTTTTTTACGAATGAATGAAAATCCGCGAAACCGTCCAGCTGACCAAAATAGGTCACGAATCTTCAAGAAAAATAAAGCGTAGGCGGACGACCGCTAAGATTTTATACACACAACGAAAATTTCGTGTTATGACGTCAGACCAAAATTTTATTCGACCATAGTGTTTGAAACAAAATGTGGAAAATTTTGAGACTAAATACTTCAAATTTGGCATAATTTTTACTATTTTTGAAAAATCGGTGTAATTTAAGATAAAATAAACGGGAATTTTTTCGTTGAAAATAAAACTTACCAAACTTTTGAAAAACATATTTTCGAAGCACGCTGTAAGCCAATTCCAATCAATTTTTTGTGCCACGAGACATCTTTTCTGGATCCATTTTCCAATTTTTTTTTGTTTTGATTCAAAAATTGCACAATTTTAGATAGAAACTATAAAATAATTTTAGAGATGTTTACAGCAGAAAAATACGAGGAGATTTTGAATCGAATGAACGAATGTATGATAATCCCAGACGGACTATTTCAGCGTTTGGAAATTTACGAATGCAAAATTCAAGAAAAATACACGAACGATTGGCGCGAGGTTTCAGAGATAAGATCAATAAATGCTCAATTCTCCGATTTAATTTATCCCATAGGCAAAGTTCTACAGCTTTTGAAACTATACAGTATAGCGTTAAAAATTACATATTCTATAGAATCAATAAAATTATTCAAATAATCGTTTTTTTTTTAAAAACAAAATTTTCTTACTGAAAAGTAACGACTAGTTTCAATCAAATTTTTTTCTCTAAAAATATGATTTTATGACAAAAGCTGTCAAACTCTTGTTAAGATTTCACCTATGAGAAGCTAGAATCATTAGAAATAAATCACGCAGGGATCAAATCCGACTGGATAGAAATTTGGTGCCCAAAAATCGTTAATTTTGCCTGGTCACAAAATTGGTTCATCAGCAAAGATAGCAAAAGAATTTACAATTTGGTAAGAATAATCATAAAAGCATGATTAATACATTTTTTTTCAGAAATTCTGCATAAATAAAATTTTTTTTTTTTTTTTTTTTTTTTTGAAAAATTTCAGTTCAGTCCTTACTAGGTTATGTATGGTGACCCCTTAAATCGAATTTCAAATCATTTTTAAAAATTTTGAAAAATAATGTTATAAAATAAATAGGGTCATTTTGTATGAGCCTAGATTGATAACGGTTAGGACGGACTGCAAACGACAATTTATTTTATTTTTCAAAAATTCAAATAAAAAAAATGCAATTTAAATATTTTTTCGAAAAACTGAGGTTTAAAATTAATTTTCAGAAAAATATGAAAATGGTATCAAATATTTTGGACAACACTGCTGAAAATCGAGCGATGTTAGAAATGAAAGATCCAGTCATTAGTGAAGACATGATCACAAAATTCGTCCGAAATCACAAAAAAGGAAATATTAGATTTCGACATTTCGAAGAGGATAGAGAATTTCGAAATGCTTTAGGCTGTGCTATGTACAATAACCCAAAATTTAGCCAAAAATCTTTTTCCGATTAAACAATTCTACTTTCAGTCAAATTCAATTTTTTTCCCCTGACGCGTGAAAATGAGAAAACATTTCAAACGATAAAATACTTTTTATAGTTCGACTTAAATTATACAAATAACTCGTTTTAATTTCTTTTATAAAATAAAAACGTAGTATGAAATTCTTACCAGTGTTATTCGTATCATTTTTTTAATATGGGGAGTACAATAACTAACCTGTAAATCTAAGTTTAGAAGGACCGTATCATGAATAAGCAACATTGTTCGTACGAATCGGACGAAAACACGGTCGTGGTTTCCTGTACAATTTCCACAGGATGCGGGCAGCAAATGATCTCCAAAAACGTGGTGAGCTAGAAAATTGATAAAATAGTTCATTTTCCTTCATTTTCTTTGCAAACTTATGAAAATTGAAAATTATTATTTTTCAGGCAGTATGCCTCGTATGTCCGTTTATGGGCAAACCATGTCAATGGCCGTGTAAAGCCTATGAGATTCGAATTTCGGGAATTGACGTAGATTCACTGTCAATCGAAAATTATGTGGTTGTCGCGTCCGGGCGAAAAAATCATTACCGAGTCGTTCCCCGCGAAGATAACAAATTGGATTTTTGGACAAAAGTTTTCGAATTACGTTCAAAAGGGAACCTATCATCAAGAACTCTAAAAAGCTTTAAGTTTGAGACGAAAACGTTCTACGAATCGATTACATGTACAAACTTTTGCTTCACAGATGCCGTTAAAGAGGCAAAATCAGCAGAGAATATCCAAATTTTCACAGAAATTTAATTTTTTTCATCTCCTTAACGGCACGGCGAAGTTTTTCTGAAAATTTCAAAATGTTATTTAGAATCATTTAGGACAAAATTTTTTTTCCCCTTGAAAACTGAAGCCTCAAATAAATAAAGCCTACGAACCTCGTAAATTTTTTATATATCAAAATATGTTTAGATGGCTTTTGTAATTCAAGCGTTTAATCAGGCGATTCCAATTGATTTTCCAGAAATTGAAATTGAAATTTTGGAAAAATTCGACACGGATATTCACCATATGACAAACGATCATCTCTCTGCTATCAGAGATCTAAAGAAAAAATTAATGTAGGGACAAAATAAATTTGAAAACCTTATAAAATTTTATTTTTGAGATAAAAATATTCAATGATAAAAAATAGACAATATTTTTTGACCTTTTGCTAAAAGTTTTGTCCTTATAATAAGTATGGTTATGCACGAAAATCTGATCGATTGTCAATGGTATTTTAACCTTAGAAACATTTCGAGTGAAAACTATTGGATTGACAATCAGTGGACTGATTTTCAGACCACAATTAGAATTTTGTTGACAAAGAAAAACGCCATTCCAGAGGAAAAGTGGAATCTCGGTTTACTTTTCAACCAATAAGCTACGTTTCGCATAAACAATTACAGCTTGTAATCATATTTTTTCCGAACAAAAACTGAAAATACTGTTATTTACCAGGATTTATTTTACGAAAGTCAAAATGTGATAGAAAAGTCAACTATTAAGATTTTTTTCTAGATTATGAAGTTGATTAGTATGAACGGTTTAACCGAGTTAAACAAAAGTCTGGTGCAAACTTGCATCGATAGAATAGGCACAATGAATCTGGAACAAATTGAAGAAAAAGCCAAAATAATGAATCTTTTAATGTGAGTTTAAACCTACACATTAAAATGTATTTATACATATATATTTTTTTCATGAAAATTAATGAAAATTTATTTCATTAAGCATAAATTTAATAATTAAAATAAAATTTTAGAGCAATCATGAGCTCATTCAAAGAAGATCAGTGGGTTTTCTACGTGGACACAATTTACTCGGATATGCCATTCATTCAAGATCAATGGATAAAATTGAAATCTCACATGCTTCAAGAATTGAACTTGATGGAAAAAGTACCCTTTGGTTTTTCATGCAAAATGACACTAGAAATGAGCGAATATCTAGAAGGCCTCAGTGATTAATTGTATCATATTTTATAAAATCGCTCATTGATAATAAAGGATATACACTTACGGATAAATTTCTGTTTGTTTTTCTAGAAATTCTTGTTTTTCGTATTTTCATTTTTTCGGATGCAGTTGACAATCTACCTTTCGGTTAGTTTATTGCCATTTATTTAGATCTGAGAAAAGATCCCTAGGTCTCTTGACCAACCTGAGCAGGCCAGGATCGACCTCCACTAATCTTTTATTTCAGGTTATTTCATCTATTGGAACTACAAAAAGTCCGTATGTCCTCCAGCGCTGTACCTGCTTAGAAATACCGAGCATATTGCCCAACAGCTGCCTGCTGTCCTGTTAACACATTTCCAGCCGGAGCTGCTGGCCAAAAGCCTGTGTTTCTGCTACGCGTTTGTACATTACATACTGTACACAGATATAATAAATAACTATAGTCCTAATCGCCGTTAGCCCGTCTCCAGCTTATTTGCGTGTCCTCACCTCTGAATACAGGTTGAAAGCACGTTACTTTGAGCATTATTTGCGTNATTTAGGCTGATACGATGTCGGAAATTTTTAAAGAAAAATCTCTCGTAGCCATCGAATTCGATGAACCTAATGATGATTTAGACCAGGTCAAAGAAAACGACATTTCGGAGGAAGTAATGGAGTCTAACAAAGACTTTGAAAACGAGCTACTAAGTGAGGTATGAATATTAAAGCTAGAAATTAAAAAACAGAAAATACGTATTTCAAGGCCTGAATAATAAAAATATCTTTTAACATAGTTTTTATAAAAAGTTTTATAAAAAGTCAGAAATTCAAAATCTTAGGCCAAAATAATGAAGTTTCGAGTTTTTATTTATCAATTAAAATTCAGTAAATTTACAATTTTTTTGTAGAATTACAGCCAACAAGAATTCCCGGACCAAACTGATGAAGTAAGCTTATACGATGAGAGAAGTGAGGTTTCGCAACCAAACTACGGTTTAGACTTGTCGGTCTTCGCAGATGATTCAAAAGACACAATT
>SCLH01063268.1:8661-20164 GCA_004367855.1 Oikopleura vanhoeffeni
TTGAATTTTTTTGAAAATTTTCGAATTCAAAAATAAAAGTTCAAACTCAAGTCTTTTATTAAATAGATAAAAAAATGATTTTAATGAGCTGATACACATTTATTCTGATTCAGCTAACGATAATAAGCACAAAAAAATTAATCAACTAATTATTTTTGTAAGTTAAATTGACGCTAGTCTGCCACATCGCTGCTACCCCCTTAAATACAGTCATCAAAATCGTTCAGAATGTAAAGAGGTGATAATTTGTTCTAATTATTGTATTTAACGGATGTAAGAAGTCGCAGCTAGTAAAATTTGAATTTGCCAATCTCAATCTCAATTAAATTAATATAATTAGGTCTCAGATCACTCAGCTCCGTGATGTTTCGTATGATTTTTTAAAAACGAAAAAATATTGTCTGTTAACTTTCAGTCAATCATCTCCCCTGAAAATTTGCTATAAATTGACTTCTTTGCAATTTTAGGGATAAAGGCCATTCCCAGAAATTATTCACACCATGGGCCGTGGTCCACGGCGACCCAAATTTCTGGTGCAAAATTTTCAATCAAAAAAATATTATTCGTTACTTTTTGGAAATTTTAAACGATAAAAACAAAATTTGGAAATCTGAAGAAAAAAAATTGAATTTTGCAAATTTTCAAAATTTCACCTGGAAAGTTTTCAAAAACGCAAAACCGCAAATTTCAAGAAAGGCAAAAATTTTCGAAAAATACTGATTTTTAGAAACCGAGATATAATTTTTACTAAAATGTTTTCTGGGTCAGAAACTAACAGTGCTCCGGAAATAAACAAAATCTGAGCTGGTCGGTTTTGCCGTTCCTACCTTGATGTAAAGCGTCAATGTAGCTCTCATTATTTTGTCAACTTAAATTGTTTTTTAGTCTGATTTTTTTTTTTGGAATCGTAATTTTTTCTTAATTTTTGACCAATTTGAAGCCAATAATAAAACCTGCAACAACTACGCCGACTCCTCAGCTGGAGAATAAAGACGAGGAATCGCCATCTTATGCTGATTCATTTTTTGGTTTCGAAGATATAAATCAAAATGAAGCCGTCGTAAATTTGCTTGTCCTTCTTCTTCAGAATATAAATGACAAAATGGATCAAGGGAACCAGAAAACTGCTAGTATTCTTTCGGCGCTAAAAAATGATAAATCAGGAAATCATTTTTACAATTTATCGCCTTTGTCATCATTTAAAAGTCAAATTTTCACAATAGACCATCGGTTGGCACACTTGGATCAAATCAGTTGAATCGGATCGAACAGACCAATCCAATCCGATTCAATTTTTCGAAATCCGATCCAGTTTGTTGAAAAACATGGACTTTAACAGGCCCGCAAAACTGACGCCCCTTATTTTGTATTCAAAATATTAAATATTAATTTTAAAAGTACTGATGATTTTTAAGAGTTAATTATAATAAATTTATTGGCGCTAGAGACTAATTTTACGACATTTTGAAAATTTTAAAATAAGGAGTTGATTTTTACAACCAAAAGTTATTTTGTGATTTTTGCTCTTTAGTGCCAAATTTTATGAGGGATTAATTTATTGTTGAGTTTAATTTTTTTGCTGTTAAACGTAATTTTCGAAATTTTCTTCCATTTATGTTGATAATGAGCATATTTTTAGACAACGGAAATATTGGATGTATTTAATAAATTGATTAACAGTTCTTAGCACGACCACGTCTCCTTTGACAATCTCAACTATCGAACAAACTGTTTTGGCCAACAATCTTGATGAAAAAGATATAAATGAATTGGTCGAAAAAGCTGTGGGTAAACTCATTGACGAAAAATTGAGCTTATTTTTAAATAGGCTTCAAAATGCTCAACCGAATCCCACTCAGCAACTTTTTACAACTTCCAGTCTTAAAACGCAAACTGTTACACAAAAAACTCTGATAAAAATTCAAAAAGCTCCAATCACAATTTTAAGAAATGAATTGGACAAAGAAAATTTAATAGAAAACTTTGAAACATCTAATAATATGGACGAAAATATTGTAATTCCAGATATAGTGTCGGTCACTGAAAAACCAGATGTCATAGAAAATTTTAAAGTTACCACGAAATCAGATATTCTCCAAATAAAAATTCAAGAACCAGCTGCCTCAAGTCCAAATTTGTCGAAACCATCAAAAAAAGAGTCAGAAATTATGCCATCTTTTATAAATTTACCAAAATCAACTTCGACAGCAGAAAAAACAACCACTAAAACTACAACCACTTCAAAGCAACCGACAACAACCACAGACGTGCCAACAACCATAGAAATAACCACAACATCGACTCAATCAATTACAACAAAAACCACAACAACAACCACAAAAACAACAGCGACAACTACATCAATAACTAGTACAAAAAGTTCAACAATGACTACAACCACAATATCAACAACAACAACAACTTCAACCACCACAACATCAGCAACAACAACATTCACAGATCTTGACGATAGCATTTTTAGAAAAGTCTCGCTTCCAGAAATTCAGTCTTCCACCAAACACAATATAACAGCCAGGGATCGGCAAAACTAAATCAGATCGTCTTGTGATTATAGAATCAAATTGGTTCTTTCCGATCGGTTCCGATCTAAATATATTACGAGGCTTCCTGGAGATTATCAGTCATTATGGTTTTATTAAGAGGCCATAATAGCTAATAATCTCAAGGGGCCCGTAAAATATCGAAGATAATCCTTTGGTAAGCTTTCTCACTCCGCGTCATAGGTGTGATGTCAGAAAAGATAGTTACCAATCAAATCGCACAATTCTTGAAATCAGTTGATAATCGTGTAATTTTATTAGTCACTATATTTTCTGACATCACAGTTATGACGCGGAGTGAAAAGGCTTACCAAAGGATAATCTTCGATATAGTTATTATTTTGGTAGCAGTTGTGCCGACCCGATACGATTGAAATTTCGGACTTGGTCGATCCGATATGATTGAAATTTAGGGTTCAGTCGATCCGATTTGGTTATTTTTGATGATTGAGTCCATACGACTGATCCAATCAGAATAGGCTTGCAAAAATGGATCGAAAATATTTTTAATTTTACTCCTCATCGAAGCGATCTGATCCGATTTGATTTTTAATTTTCCTCATGCCGATCCCTGAAAATAGCACCAAATGTCTCACAGACAAATAGTACAATAAAAACAACGACAACTTCAACAACTACTAGTACATCGACATCAAGTATCACATCTACAACTTCTACAATATTTTATGATTACGAAATGGATTATTCATCAGATTTAACCTATAGCTTAAACTGTAGTCAAAACTGTAATCTGCATAGTACAAGATGCCAGAAGTTAGATGATGAGATTTTATGTGAAGCTTGCAGTCATAATACAAATGGGCAATTTTGTGATAAATGTCGACCTGGGTTTTATCCAGATAGAAAGAAAAATGTAGAGAATGAGGATTATTGCCTTCCGGAAAAGTTATAAATAATACACAAACAAAAAAAAAATTTTTGCTAAAAAATGCTGTTTTTGTTAAAAAATGGGGAAAACATTTTTTAACAAAAAACATTTATTAACAAAAAACATTTATTAACAAAACATTTTTTAACAAAAAACACATTTTTTAACAAAAAACATTTTTTAACAAAAAAAATTATTTTTTAACGAATAAAACATTTTTTAACANACTCTATTTATAAAAATATAGAGTGCGCGGACAGAATAATAGATTTTCTATGTGAATCTTCTGTTCAAAAATTATTATTTATCTTTACTTTTTTTGACAATTTCTCTCAAAAATAACTCTAAAATGTGTGGCTGGCTCAACGTTTAAACGATAGATAAAATCTGAGGAAACTGAGTTCTTTAGGAAAGTCCCTTTTGAGTATCTTTCAAGAAAAATAAAAATTAAATTTCCACCATCGGAACTACTTTTATTTTTCGTGAGTGATTTTCTATTTTTTGAGAAAAATTCAAAAAAAATATGCTCGATATCTTTTCGAAAGTAGGTTCAAATAAAAGCTACGGCAACACTGATCAGCAAACGCCGAGATAATATTTTGAAGCTTAGCGTAAATTATAACACAACGTTGTTTAATTAACTTTATTTTTGAAAATAAAATAACTTTTCCTATTTAATTTTTGAAAAATAATTGAAAATACGTAATAACAATCTTCGAGTTCCTCTTACTGTAAAAAAGGCATTTTTTGTAACGAATAATCAAATCGGCTAAAAACGATGTTATAACCGACATTTTTATCGCCCTCTAGATGCTGAAACAGATCTAAAACGAAAATTATTTGCTAAAAAAAAATCAAACAGATGCTTGAATTTATACATGCCGACGCTTAAGCGATCAGCTGCCCGAATCGCGAATACCTTCATCTTGGATCCAGCTGTGCCTAAAGAGCTCGGAATTTTATTTAACTAAGGATAAAATTTTTTCAATTCTCAAAATAATTTTTTTAGAGCGCAAAACTGTTTTGTAGTTTTTGATCAATCGCGCTGAAATCGTCTTTTTGATGAGATAAACAAAAAAGTTAGATTAAAATCTAAAAAAAAATTGTGAAGCTCAAGGCAGAATTTAGTGAGAATAGAGAAGAAATGATTATGTTAACTTTATGTTTTCGATGGCAAAGTAAATGATTTAACCCAAATTTTGCTGCATCAATGGTTTCGAACATTTTTTAAAATTTACAAATCGATGAAAGTATTTTTTTAATTGAGTCTTTTGTTCAAAATGAGACAATTTTGTTGTCATGTCTCTAAACATACATTTTTGACAAACTGCAAATTTTTTTCGCGTTTTTGACCAATCGCGCAGCTAACTCGTCTGTTTATGAAGAAAACGGGAAATAGATCAAATCGAAATAAAATGAGCAGCCCATAGGTCTTAATAATGCGAAATAAGAAAAAAGAAAATGCTTTGAAAATATTCCTGTTTTCAATGAGAAGTAACTGATCAAAGCCAATGCTGTTGCTGCTCAGTTCGGCCGATTTGAAATAAAAAATTTTAAAAATTTCAATTGAGTTCATCCGTAATGAGGGCTCAAAGTTACCCCACGTAAGTGTGCAGGAGCCTCTGCCGAATAAATCAATTTGGAGCTTCCAAGGTTAACAAAAAGATTTTTTTTAAACAAATTTTTTTTAAAACAAAACAATTTCTAACAAAAAACGATCTTTTAAACCAATAAAATTTTTAACAAGAAGACACATTTTTAAACACTACTAAAACAATTTTTTAGGCAGGGGTTTTTAATAAAAGTTTTAAACAAAATTTTTTTAACAAACGATTTTTTAAACAAAATTTTCTAACAAAAACAGAATTTTTTAAAAACAAAAAAAATCAATTTTTGAACGAAAAAATCAATTTAAAAAAAAAAAAAATCATTTTAACAAAAAACATATTTCCCCAATAAAAATTTTTGAATTTTTAAGACGTTTTTGCATTTATTTTGTCACAGTTAATAAATGTGTGAGACCAATGGCAACACACGAGCTTTTTCTAAAAAGTGTTGCCCATTGGTCTCACTGTTGCATTGGTCCATACGAAAGGGTGTTGCCCATTGTCTCACTAGTCCGATTTTTTAAATTTGATACATTATTTTCTGAAAAAACTTAAACACAGTTTTCGATAGTTTGTTCTAAGATTATAAAATTTAAAGCACTTCATATTGTGAAATTTCACAAATACTATTAATTTATATAAAATTTATTCAAATTATGGTAAAAATTGAAAAAAATTGCATAGAAAATTTACCAAAAATACCAGAGTGTAGTCATTGGTCCAACTAGTCGAAAAAATCAAAATCTGCGAACAAAGTGTTCAGGTCTCACCGTTGCCCATTGGTCTCACCCACTGGTAGTGTACACCGTGGCAATGGGTAAAACTTTTCTTGGAAAAGTCTATGGTTATTGTTAAAAAATAGGGTCGTGTTCCCGCAGGAACAAACTAACCCTAAAGCCTTTCCCAAAAACTACTTTGCGATCGTTCTATACCGTGTAGACTGGACACGAGTTACCGGACCCTAGTTCTAATACTTCAAGATAGGATGAATATTCAGTGTACACATAAAATTCTAGTGTACACTCGGGGCATGGGCACAACTTTGTCAACAAAAAACTAGGGTTGGTGCAAACAGACAAGGGTTTTCTAGCGGAATCCCTACCTCTTCTCACCCCAACTCCTATTTTTTTTCCCTGACAAAGAGGTTTTGCATCAGTTTTAAAAATTCGCGTGTATACTGGGCACGAGTTTTCAGATTTTTTGTTAGAAAATGTTTTTCCCCATCGATACTTTATTAAATAAGCATAATTATGAATTAATTTTCCAAAACACTAATAAATGCATACCGAGATATATTTGATATTCTGTGTGAAAGATTTTCACCTTCCAACAATGCTGTGTTCTTTGATGAGTTAAAACTCAAAATGTTTTTTTTGTAAAATGTTTTTTTTGTTAAAAATGTTTTATTGTTAAAAAATGTTTTTTTTGTTTTATAATAATATTTTGTTTGTTAAAAAATGTTTCCTTTTGTAAAAAAAAATACTATTTTTAAATGTTTTACTTGTTAAAAAATGTTTTATTCGTTAAAATAATTTTTTTTGTTAAAAAATTTTTTTGTTAGAAAAATTGTTACACAAGAATATCAAAAATATATCTCGGTTGCATTTATTAGTGTTTTGGAAAATAATTCATAATTATGCTTTATTAATAAAGTACAGAATGGGGAAAACATTTTCTAACAAAATCTGAAAACTCGTGCCCAGTATACACGCGATAAAACTGTGCAAAACCTCTTTGTCAGGAAAAAAAATAGGGTTGGGGTGAGAAGATTAGGGTTCCGTAGAAACCCTTGTCTGTTTGCACCAACCCTAGTTTTTTGTTGACAAAAAGTTTTGCCATGCCCCGAGTGTACACTATAATTTTATGTGTACACTGATATCATCCTATCTTGAAAGTATTAGAACTAGGGTCCGGTAACTCGTGTCCAGTCTACACGGTATAGAACGACGCAAAGCTGTTTCTTGGGAAAGGCTAGGGTTAGTTTGTTCCTGCGGAACACGACCCTATTTTTTAACAATAACCATAGACTTTTCCAAGAAAAGTTTTACCATGCCACGAGTGTACACTACAGTGGGTGAGGACCAATGGGCAACAGTGGACCAATGGGCAACACTTTTTCGCAGATTGATTTTTTCAGACCTATGAGACCAATGAGCTACACTCTGGATTTTTGGTAATTTTCTATGCATTTTTTTCGATTTACCCATAATTTGATAAATTTTATAATAAATTAATAATATTTGTGAATTTCACAATATTAAGTGTTAAATTTTATAATCTAGAACAAACTATCGAAAAACTGGGTTTAAGTTTTCAGAAAAATACATGTATCAAATTAAAAAATCGACTAGTGAGACCATGGGCAACACCCTTCGTATGAGACCAATGGCAACAGTGAGACAATGGCAACACTTTTTAGAAAAGCTCGGTGTTTGCCCATTGGTCTCACACATTATTAAACTGTGACAAAATAAATGCAAAACGTCTTAAAAATTCAAAATTTTATATGGGAAAATATGTTTTTTTGTTAAAAAATGATTTTTTTTTTAAATGATTTTTTCGTCAAAAAATGATTTTTTTGTTAAAAAATTCTGTTTTTGTTAGAAAATGTTTTGTTAAAAAATGTTTTGTTAAAAAAAATTTTGTTTAAAAACTTTTTTGTTAAAAAACCCCCTGCCTAAAAAATGTTTTAGTGTTAAAAATGTTTCTTCTGTTAAAAAATTTTATTTGTTAAAAAATGTTTTTTGTTAGAAATTGTTTTGTTAAAAAAAATTTGTTAAAAAAATCTTTGTTAACCCTTGGAAGCTCCAAATTGATTTATTCGGCAGAGGCTCCTGCACCACTTAAGTGGGGTNACTTTGAGCCCTCATTACGGATAAACTCAATTAGATTTTAAAATTTTTATTCAAATCGGCCGAAACTGAGCAGCAAAGATTGGGCTTTGATCACTTACTTCTCATTGAAAACAGGAATATTTTCAAAAGCATTTCTTTTTCTATTCGCACTTATTAAGACCTTGGCTTGCCTAATTTTATTTCGATTTTGAATCTATCTTCCCGTTTTCTCATAAACAGACGATTAGCTGCGCGATTGGTCAAAAAACGCGAAAAAAATTGCAGTTTGTCAAAAAATATGTTTGAGAATGAACAAAATGTCTCATTTTAGAACAAAAGACTCAAATTAAAAAAATACTTCATCAGATTTGTAAATTTTAAAAAAAAATTGTCGAAACTGAGCAGCAAAAATTTGGGTTAAATCACTTACTTGCCATCGAAAACATAAAGATTAACATAATCATTTCTTTCTCTATTCTCACTAATTCTGACCTTGGCTTTCACACTTTTTTTTGATTTTTAATCTAACTTTTTGTTTCTCATCAAAAGACAATTTCAGCGCGATTGATCAAAAACTACAAGACAGTCTGCGCTGTAAAAAAATGTATCCTTACTTAAAATAAAAATTCCGAGCTCTTCAGCACAAGCTGGAATCCAAAGGAAGTATCGCCGATCGGACCAGCTGATCGCTTAGCGTGGCATTAGAATAATCAAGCATCTGTTTTATTTTTTTCAGCGAATTTTCGTTTTAGATCTGTTTTCAGCAGCTAGAGGGCGTTAAAATGTCGGTTATAAAAGATAGTTTTTAGCCGATTTGATCATTCGATGACAAAAAATGCCTGTTTGTACAGAAGAGGAACTCGAAGATTTGTATTACTATTTCAATTATTTCAAAATTAAATAGAAAAGTATTTATTTCATAATAAACTTATGAAACAACGTTTGTTATAATTTAACCGCTAAGACTTCAAAATATTACAGCTTGAGTCTTTTCGATTTCTCCTCTTTTTTACCCAGACGGCTAGACAGCCAAAATCTTAAGCAAAGTATAGGCAATTTTGGCTGTCTACCCGTCTGGGTAAAAAAGAGGAGAAATCGAAAAAACTCACGCTGTATCTCGGCGTGAGCCAACTTTCTGATGAGTGTTGCCGTAGCTTTCATTTGAACCTACTTTCGAAAAAATCGAAGCATATTTTTATTCGAATTTTTCCTCAAAAATAGAAAAATCACTCACGAAAAAATAAAAAGAGTTCCGATGGTGGAATTTCTAATTTAATTTTTGACGTTGTGAATTTTAATTTTTTCTATAAATTTATCCATCAAATTTGAAAATTTCAAGAATTTCATCAAAAAATTTTAATTCTAGAAACAAAAATTGGTGATTTCAAAATAATTTTTCTTTAATTTTTCGAAATTTTATTTTAATTTCAAAGATGAATTTTTGAACAAAATTACTCAGTAGTGACCTTCTTTTCTATTTTGAAGTGTAATAACAAATTGAAAATTTAATTATGATCAAAATTTTGATTGAAATAATTTATTCTTAAGCCTTGTGAGCATATAAAAAGTTCTGTCAAGGCACCAGAGCCACAATTGTGGCTTTACTTTGAACGTTGTTTACAGAAATCTTAAGGTAGTTGGAATTTCAATTTTTTCTGCATAAGGAAGTTGAAGGTAATATTTTTGCATCCCACATTTTATATTCTAGAATTATATTTTTTTGTTCTAGAAAATATAGTGAAAAAAGCAAGGAATACCATATCACGTAATACACGGTGACAGTTGTCTTCACAAGTTGCATTTTTGTCGGAAACGATGCACAAGTATCTGGCCTACGTCAAAATTTTGTCTGCTTTGATTATATCCCATAAATTATATGTTATTTATAAATAAGTCAAACATTTTGATGAGAAAATCATGATGTTTGACAAAATTTTCTGAAAACTGGCTAATCTTTCATTTGTATTTTATGTCTAGTTCCGAAATAATTTTTTCCGGAAGTAAAACATAGGCGAAAATCCTTATAAATCAACTCCTCGTAATACTGGAACCAAACATTCGAAAAAAAATTCAATTATTATTTTGGAACCGAATCTAAATTCTTAACAATGTGTTTGAAAGAAAAGATTCTACGATCCAGTTTTTTGTCTTTTTTGGGTTAATTAAGGTATGCTTGAGCCACAATTGTGGCTCTTTGCTCACAAGGGTTAATGTTCTTATTCCTAATTTACTTATAATTAAAATATAAATTAAATTTNTCAAACAAGTCTTGTGCTTTCAGATGCAGTATGAGTCGAAACTGTATCTCTCAAACTGGTGGAGGAGATAGCTTTTGCCTGAGCTTCCCAAACTGACCATTTCAAAATTTTTGTTTTTTTCGCGTTTTTGTCCGCTGAAAGCAAAATGTTAAAACAAAAGCGCTTTTGCATTATTTGTAAGGCTTCTCCGGAGCCTGACACAAAAAAATAATAAAAAATGATGAAAATTGAAGGAGTAGGCACTAACTGCGTGTATTTTTAGGAGGCTTTTTAAAAGCGTAGGTTTCGGCGTAGGTGGGATTATATCAGATTACTGTTAAGTTCAAAATTACCGCGAAGGTTGTTTTTCTTAGTTACAAATGTTTTTGGAATATTTGCTAGTTTGGCGGGAAATGACCTTGGAAGAGGCTCAAATCAGCGACACCCACTCCCTTAAGGATATTATTGAGATTAACTTGTTTGTAGATCTAGCCTTAAGCTTGCGTGAGAAATATGTCAAAACTTTTTTGTATGCACACACTCCCTGACACATAAGCGACACAAAAGGACCCAAACTAAAATGTTAAAACTATCTCCTCCCACGTTTTATGTCGAAATTATATGAAATTTTGATATAACTTGAAAAGTGGTAGGCAAAACTTTATCTCGGTCCAAATTTCTAATGTCGCTCTATTTATTCTAGAATATGCAGAAAACCACCGTTTTTTGGCAATTATCCGTCGGAAAAACTTTCTCCTCCTAGGATTTTTTTAATTGATTCTTTTTTTTCTAAGCTAGCTCATTCAAATACGAACAATAAACTATGTCATTTTTTTGGATTTCGACCTTTAACTCGAAATATGATTTTTTTAAGGACCCACGATAAAATTTTCGAAAAAAACTGCTTCGATTTTTTTGTTAGTAGGCTCAAAAGAAAGCTACTGAAACACTGATCAGAAAGTTGGTGATATTTTAAAGTTTTAGTGGTTAAATTAGGGCTAACGATATTTTTGAAATAAATTAAAACCAGCGACTAGTACCCCCTTAAAGAGGTGGTCCAGGCAAATTACATATTTTTGAATCGGCTCTCCTGAACAAACTGAGAATGGGAAAAGGTTCATTTTGCGATTGATTTCGAGAAAAGAGTTCAGTGGGTCATTCTAAGAAAACCAAAACAAAATTTCAATCGCACAAATGACCTCTACAGGCACTAGAAAAGTGCCAAAATCAATTCGTAAAAAGTTATTCATTATGTAAAGACTTTTAAGGGCGAATTTGAAATTTCCAGCTAAAACTCGAAATATGATGTTTTTGGTCATTTTCGAAAAAAATTCCGAAAAAAAAAGTGCTTCAATTTTTTCGAAATTAGGCTCAA
>SCLH01063269.1:2988-16855 GCA_004367855.1 Oikopleura vanhoeffeni
ATGTTTAAAATTTAAATTTGTTAAAAAATAAGCCCAAAATCGGCCGAAGGCCGATAAAAGGGGATTTTATGTTTTAAATTTAAATTTGTTGAAAAATCAGCCCAAAATCAGCCGAAGGCAGATAAAATGCTTAAATTTATTGTTTGAAAAGAATTAATAAATTTTCTAGAAAATTTGATAATTTTTATCCAAAATTTGATAATTTTTATCCAAAATTTGATAATTTTTGTCCAAAATTTGAAAGTTTTGTTAAAAATTTGATTTTTTTTAAATTTGTAAATTTTTTCTTTAAATTTAACAAAAATTTGAAAATTTCAAGTTTTTAAAAAAATGAACCAAAAAAAATTTGGAAATTTGAAAACTTTTTTCGAATAATTTTGCAACAAAATAAATTTTTGTAAAGATTTTTTTGTTTAAAATTTGATAATTTTCACACAAATTTTTAATTTTCTCACAAATTTTACAATTTTCTTAAAAGTTGTTTTATTTTTTTGCGAAAATATTTAAGTTCGAAGAAAGTTTCTGAATTTGGAAAAAAATTTTCACATATGGTTTTTAAAACAAAAGTTTCAAATTTTGGAAAAAATTATCAAATTTTTCCTAAAATTTGTAAATTTTCTTTCAAAATTAGATAATTTTTCCCAAATTTTGAAGCTTTCTATCAAATTGGTCACTTGTTTTCAAAATTAAACTTAAATGATAAACTTTTTATTTCAGATTCAAAATTAACAAATTTGAAAACTCGGCCGATTTGGGGGTCATTTTTCAACAAATTTAAATTTAAAACATCAAATCCCCTTTTATCGGCCTTCGGCCGATTCGGGGCTCATTGTTCAACAAATTTAAATTTTAAAAATTAAATCCCCTTTTATCGGCCTTCGATTTGGCATCTGTTTTTTATTAATTAAATACTGAAGAACCGAAAAATCGCTTAATTTGATCACGTGACTACCAAAAATTTTTTTCAATTTTTTTTTCCATTTCGCAATATATTATTCACCCTCAAGAAGTTTCGAAACAATCCACCCATTATTTCTACTAGTCTATGTCGAAATTAATGGTGGACACGCTAGGTATCAATATATCAGCCAAAATTGTGCTCTGAAAAGTGAAATTTTCAAGATTAATGCACTTTAATTTTCATAATTGAAAATTATTATATGAAAAACATAACAAAAATCGCAACCAAAAAACGATCGATCTAGAAATTTGAAATAAAAACGGGAGAAACAATTTTTTTTTNTTTTTTTTTCTCCCGTCAAAAAACAGGAGAAAAGACCCCCAACCTGGATCTGATTGCGTTGAAAATTTCATTTATTGCACTATGCATGCAAAATTGTTGTGTGTTGAATGCGCATTTCTGCATTTTTGATGCATGAGAAAGGTTTTTTTATTTGTGATTACCACAATGGTGAATTTCAAATATGATAATATTTAAAGAAATTTTTCCTCTCAAAATATGTTTTCGCGTACGGCGAACACTCAAAGCACAAAATAAAAGTGCTCTCAAAACATTGGTTTCAAAAAGGTCTTATCGTATTAGAAATCCACCAATGTGGTACCTTGCAGGTAGCATAATGCAATAAAAAGTATAGAGCAGAGAGTAATTTTCATTTTTTAGCCTGAACTGTCAATTTAACGCTGCTGTGCGGAGCTCTGATCTGATTACCGACCCTCAGAGGACAGATCCATTATGTTTGGAAAATACGGAATCTGAGCATTCGATTGGTTGATCTCTTCCAAATCTGACCAATGAAATAGGCTTATTCTGCAATCCAAGGTTTTGATTGGGTGATAATATCCTGCGTTGGTTGTACCATTTGACCCTTGTGAGCACAGAGCCATTATAATGGCTAAAGTATACCTAAAACCATCCAAAAAGAACAAAAAAATCGTAGAATCGTTTTTTTCAAACACATTATAAAGAATATGAATGTGATTCAAAAAAAGTATTTATTATTTTTTTGGATATTTGCTTCGGACATTACGGGGGATTGATTTATTAGGGTTTTTCGGCTATGTTTTACTTCTGAAAAATAATTTTCAAACTAGACATCAAATAAAAATTTGAGAGTAGTCAGTTTTCAGGAAAGTGTGTTGTGCATAGATGACACTTAAAATAAAAAGGGTTTTGATATCTAGGGAGTCCCTAGTAGGGGAGTCCCTAGTAGGGACTAATATTTTTCTGAAAGTGAAATTTCATAATTTTCGATTTCAAGTATTCCATGAATAAATTTAATTATTATAAAATTAAATTAAGCGATCAACAATTGTTCACAGTGTTACTAAATCACCAAATCTACCTAAAAATAAAAACAAAAGTGTAATAATTTGCTTTAATTGAGAAAAATAGGCATTTTTTATAAAAAAATTCGTGATTTTTTCATGAAAATTTTTGACTGATTTCAAAATAACTTTAGATTTATGATAAATCTAGATCTAATTGGACAAAACTTTGATGTGGGCCAGATACTTGTGCATTATTTTCGAAAAAAAAGTAACTTGTGAAGACAACAGTGACTTTGTATCACGTGATATGCTATACCTTGCTTTTCGCACTATATTTTCTAGAACTAAAAATCTAGAATGTAAAATGGCGGATGCAAAAATATAATCTTACAATTTTCTTTTGCAAAAAAAATTCCAACTGTCTTGAGCTTTCCATAAACTATGTTCAAAGTAAAGCCAGAATATTGGCTCTGGTCCCTTGGCGGACCATTTTTTATGCTTACCAGGGTTTAACATAGTGGATCTGTTAACGTCGTTAGCAGCCTTGAAGCCCGACAAATTGTTAGTTTGGCGATGAGTAATAAACTGATAAACTGTAAGCCCAAACAAACTTGCCGCATACAGTTTATGACATATCCCAATGTAGTCGTTCTTAACTCAAAAGTTGAAAGAGAAACTCGGCTCGCAACTCAAAAGTTCAAAATAGCTAAAGATTCTAAATATGAAATGAAATAGTTCATCAAGAACTTCTTGAATTGTTTAAATCCAATTTATTTGCAGTTCTGATATTTATTAAGATTGTGATAATAAATGCATCAGTGGGAATGGCCTGCTCAAAACGCCACCATTTATCATTTTGGCCCACTAGTAGTATTTAAAATATTCTGAACGTCAAGTTTGGTCTATCAGAATTTGAAATATGACAATGTTTGTACGCTAGGAGTAACACTTGATTTATGGGTACAAAAAGGTAGTTCTCATTTACTCGACCCAAATCTTCCCAATTGAAATTCAAGATTACTGAAAAAAAAAAGAAATCTTCCGAACAAAATAACGAAATCTCCGAAAAAAATTTTATGCATTTTTTATTAAAAATGAGTTTGATGTTGCGATGAAATTCATAATTGCCAAATTATGACGTTAATTGTACAATGTGACATGTCGCTGGTCCATGTCGCTATACATGTAGACTATTTCAAAACAATTCTGCATAATCAATTTTCGACGTCGTTTTAAGCGTTATATCAGATAACCATTTTTTGTTCAAGAGGAGTGAAAAAAATCTTGGGAGAGCGATATCAGTGTAGTGTAGAATAGGGATTTAAAGCGATGGGTGAGAGAAAAGCCGCCTGTCGGCCAATCAGGAACGGTCATTTCCCAGTCTAGTATATTCTCGCGCTTTCACTTCTTTTTTACAGGATATGCTCAGCAAAAGTTTTTATTTCGATAATAATCACTAGAATTAAATCTTAAAGTCAAAGCATATTTCATTTCCCTCGTTTTAATTTCCCGCAAACGTCACACCCACGTCTCAATCCGTGCCGATGTTTTGCACTTAGTGCTTTCTTCTGTTGCATGCGCCAAAAAACTTAGGGGCAATTCAGCCGCACCGATCAACGACTGTATAAGATACCGTCACTTAATAATATACACTCCGGGCGCTAGACAGTTAAACTTTTTTTGCTATTTTTCGCTTCGCGGTAGCAAAAGTGCCTTTAGAAAGGTCGTCATCAGAAAGGGAAGGAAATTTTTTGATAATATGTTTGAAACAAACTCTATGTGCGACGGGTACTCCCTTAACTCTTAAGTTTATTTTTAGTCTGAAAATAAATAAATCCTCAGTTTTCAATCTCCTGTTATTATCTTCAACAATTCCGTCACTAAGCCGGTCTTAGGGTCAAAGCAGTCTAAAAGATACAATATATATGCATCATCTTAATAGTATACTTTGTTAATTATTGATATAATACTTGTATTCGCCCATCAAATAACAACCGTTTTTGGTAAGTCGAATAGATGTAATCCTAGGTTTACATGTGTCGAAATGTTTGTGCATATGTATATTATTATAATATACAGTACATATATATATATTAATTTTTATTGTTGCGAACGTTTTCTTATATCATTATCAAGCAAAATTTAACAATATGAATATTATATGTATATTATATGTATATTATATGTATATTATATGTATATTATATGTATATTATATGTCTATTATATGTATATTATATGTATATTATATGTATATATGTAAATTTAATTATTTACTAATTAGTATATCTTTTTGGATTGCTTGACACTTATCTGCTTATAGAATGTGTCTCTCACAATAACTGGTTGGCAATAAAACGTCAAACCTTTAAAACTTTTAAAACTTTTCAATTTGAATTAAGGGGGTTATGTGCGTAAATGGATTTTGCTAAACATTTTTAGTTTAAACTAAATCAACAAACAAAATTTCATGGTTTTCAGAAAGGTGGCACCAAAGTTGATTTTTTGGACGCTTTCGAGAATATTTTTCTGATAAACTACACTTCGAATCAAGGAGACATAGGCTGGACGCGGTTTTCTCTCGTTTTGCCTCTGGAAAAAATAACAGAAAAGTTTTTAAATAATAACAGAAATTAATTTAATTTATTATTAACTGAGAGAAATGANAATTGTCGCGAGACAATTTCAACCAAAAAAGAATACGACTTATCTGAAGAAGATGTTCAAACAATACACGAATATAGCTTGGGTTTTGCGCAAAATATTATTCCAGTAATTTTCAGTTTTATATACTAGTTATTTCATGTCCAACCTTAACTTAAGCAAAAACTTTAAACTTTTTACATGGTTCATTCTGAACCCGACTGTTTTCAAAGATTTAAACGTTGATGTCACTAATAACCAATGGAGCAAAAAACTGGTATTTAAAGGATGCAATTACATATGTATAATTCACATGTATAATTATTCAAAAGTGGAAATATTGGTTTGGAATAACTAAGATATTTTCCGAACCTGGACCGCTTTTAAAAAGTTATTTCTAATAAATATAATTTTTATGACGTAAGAAAATTTAGATTGAGTCTTAGCGCAACAGTTTGCGCGGCAACTTTCTAGCATTGTTTTTCAATTTCGTGTTTCTCATTTTTGAACGAAAGAATTAATTTTTGTCCACATAGGACCAATGTCGCCAAAAGTGCCAAATATCAGAAAAATTTATAAAAAAAGCTCTCAGCGACCCCCTGTATATCTTTGAAACGTTCGTAATTTAGATAAAAATATTACCGTCCGGACACATCTTGCTAATGCATAGTCTCAGGCGCTTTTTGGTGTAGTACTTGGTCAAAGAAATGACTGATTGCCTAGAGAACGAGTGATATTTATAGTTAACCCTTGGAATCATAGAAGCGATTATCGGCTCAAGCCTTACCTAAAACCTTCTAAAAAAGGCAAAAAATATGTATCACATAATTTTTTTCTTCGCATACATTATTAAAAAATTTTGCGGTGGATTCCGAAAAAAATACTCTTTTTTTTTGAGATATTTGGTATCGAATACTACGGGAGTTGATTTTTTAGATTTTTCGCCGAAGTTTTACTTCCCGAAAATTTATTTTGCGAAACTAGACATCAAATGACAAATGTGAGATTAGCCAGTTTTTAGGAAAGTGTTTTATGGAAGCAAAAGAAAAAAAAACTCAATGAACTTTATTAGGCGGAATTAATTATCATTAAGTACACACAAATGAATAAAAGGTCATTAAGAGTTTTTTGCTTTTGCGCATATATATACTGAGGGCCGAAATTGTACAACGATTGAAGAACGAATCTATTAATAAGGGACAAGCGGTTAAAGGGGAATGTTGATCGATGTAAAGAAGCGTAGGCTATTATAAACTGAAGGTCTGAAAGTGTGAGACAAGTGTGAATCGAACTCTTACTCGAACGCTTAGAAGAACATCTACGCCACGAAGTGGAAACGTTATTCTTTGAAGAGGCATGTTTTGGTTTTAAAAACGCTCTTGAGAAATAAACGCCATTTGGAAATTTTTTAGGAAAGCTCTTGGGACATATACGCAATTTAGAAAATTGGGAACCGACTCATCTGGGAGATTTATTTCCATTTCGAAATTTGAGGAACGCTTTTGCGACATCTACGCTATTTTGAAATCTTGGGAACGCTTTTTGGACATCTACGCCATTTTCAAATTAAGAGGCGCTCTTTTGGACAAATTCTACGCCATCACTATACTGAGTATAATGGAGCGTTAATCATTTTCTATTTAAAACCCAATTTCTTTTTTTTCCCCATTAAGTATATAAACCTTTTTAGTACTTAATGGAGATTAAGTTCTGAAAAAAAAATATTTTACGACTGAAAAAATTTTTTTAGACTTAATGGAGATTAGTTCAGAAAAAAAAATATTTTTTCTCCATTAAATGCTGAAAAAAAGTTCAAATATTAGGTCCGTAAAATACTTTATGTAAAATTAAGTTATTGTTTCAGTTATTAAAGATCATAAGTACTAAAAAAAATAATGCTTGAATGATGTTTAAGTTAGGGAAAATGATTAACCTCCATTAATACTCAGTATATAATTGAATGCAAAAGAAAAAAACTTTTAATGAAACTTTTATTCATTGGTGTACTTGATGTTAATTAATTCCGCCCCAGAGGGCGAATTAATTATCATTAAGTACACCACAAATGAATAAAGGTCCATTAAGAGTTTTTGGCTTTTGGCATTATATACTGAGGTGCCGAAAGGTGTACACGATTGAAGAACGAATTATAATAAAGACAAGCGGTTAAAGTGGATGTGATAAATGTAAAAGAAGCCTAGGCTATTATAAACTGAAGGTCTGAAAGTTAGACAAGGTGAATCGAACTCTGATCGAACGCTTAGAGGACATCTACGCCACGAAGTGGGAAACGTTATTCTTTGAATAAGCAATGTTTTGACTTTTAGACGCTCTTGAGACATTACGCCATTTGGAAATTTTAAAGGAACGCTCTTGGACATTTACTGCCATTTAGAAATTGGGAACCGCTCTGGGAGGATTTATTCCATTCGAAATTTGAGGAACGCTTCTGGGACATCTACGCTATTTGAATTATAGGACGCTCTTTGAACATCTTCGCCATTTTCAAATTTAAGGGACGCTTTTGGACATCTACGCCATTTTCAATTTAAGAGACGGGTCTTTGGACATAAACGCCATTCATATACTGAGCTACTTAATGGAGGTTTAATCGATTTGTATTTAAACATCATTAAGTATTATTTT
Source organism: Oikopleura vanhoeffeni (assembly GCA_004367855.1). Taxonomy (NCBI): domain Eukaryota; kingdom Metazoa; phylum Chordata; class Appendicularia; order Copelata; family Oikopleuridae; genus Oikopleura; species Oikopleura vanhoeffeni. Next base: position 10,507 of record SCLH01063269.1, read on the forward strand.
TTTTAATAACTAAAAATATTACTTAATTTACATAAAGTATTTTCGACTTAATCGAACTTTTCAGCATTTAATGGAAAAAAGCATTTTTTCTGAACTAAATCGGAAACCAAAGTATTTTTCGTCCATTAAAAAACCGAATAATATTTTTTTAAGTTTTAAAACATTTATTCTATGTTTACAAAGAATGGCATTGCTTATTTTTTGACTTGATTTTAACCAGGAATGGCACAAAAAGCAAACAAACATGTAATTTTAAGAAACGAACCTATTTGCACTGTTTAATTGAAACTCGTATTAAATACAGTAGAGTATATTTTTCCACTATTTTTTATAGTTCGGGTTTTCATCTTTGAAATCGTAAAAATTTGAAAAAAAATCGAAGCATTATAAAAATTTCCCGCAATTTTAGTCCAAAATTTTTTTTGGTTTTAAAACTTGAAATCTGGGGGTAAAAAACCAAAAAAAGCCACTTTAACTTTTTTCTTGGATTGCCTACATATGATTCGACCGCTGTCTTTGAAAAATCATAAAATTCCTTTATCGACTTTTTCAGAAAAATTATTGAAAAATTTTCCCTTCAAATCTAGTCCAAATTTTTAATTCGTCTATTCAAATCGCCGATGTCAACTATCGGTATAGGTCGCGCGATTATCATTTTTGAAACTGCTTGATGAAATTTTATAAACACTTGTCTGTGCAACTCGATAAGTGCCATTCGGCCACTGATCTTTAAATTTATTGGTTGTGGAAAATTTCCAATAAAATGGTGAGGTGTAATTGGCGCCATTTTTGTTCAAATAGGTCAGGGAATTTTTTTAATAATCAAAACGCAATTAAGGTCAATTTTTATCTCAAAAAAAAGCTGGTTTTCTGCTACTTTTGCCAATTTTTACACCTTTTTCATGAAAAAAAAATTTGCATATTTAAGAAATTTTCGACTGTGCAGAGTGATTAGGAAACTAATTAGCGGAGTACACCCGACATGTCTGAAGTTTATTGATATCGTCTTAAAAAAATTCTATAGTTATTTTTAGAAAATAAAAATGTTAAACGTTTGTAGAATTGAACACTTTTATTAAAGATAAAAAATTTAAAAAAAATTTCCCACATTTTTTTTCTTTCATATATGCTTCTTGAAAAAAATGTACCAATCTGCTGGACTTTATGCCACCCCCATAAAAATATTATCGTTCTTCTGGGTCATTCGCGGATTGATTTGGCTTTCCTTGATTTGATTCTTGACTTTTAAGTAAATATAATTTCTTTGAAAAATAAGACAAAAATGACCTCGAAAACAACCTTAGTATCATGTTTTTCAGAAAAAACCGTTCATAAAATATCAAACGTTTTCTTGATATAGGGTTCTTGATAATGGGAACCGCTAAATTTAATGGGTGTAATCACTCAAGTAATTACTAAGACAATCACTCAGACAAACATCAGTGAATTCGAACACGCGCTATAGAGATACTAAAGTTTTTGAGATGAAAGGTCCGTTGGGAAAAGGATATTATAAAAAAAATATTTTAACACTCTTTATAATACTGAGAGCCACTTTGGTGAGAAAAGATATACTTTTCGGAGATTAAAAAACTCAGCTTTGTCTGACCGGAAAAAAAATGACGAATTTTAATCAATTTTCCGTTAATTAAGCGGAAAAAATTGGTTTCGAAAAGTTTTTCACAACAATTAATTTGAATTACATTATATTTTAAACTTTTATCCTAATAAATCTGCAAATTTGAAGTACCATCTCATGTTTGTTCTGGTTTTCATTGCTGTCTTAGGCTTCGATTTAACGACCTGTCCTACGTAGATTTCCGAAGAAGCAATGTTCCTAAAAGTTTGAAAATGGCAAAAAGTTGTCACCAAGAACATCATTTAAATTTAAAATGGCGTGATGTCCAAAGAGCGTTCCTAAAATTTTCGAAATAGCGTGGATGTCCCAAAGGCGTTCCTAAAATTTCGAAATGGGGTAAATCTCCCAAGAGCGTTTCCAATTTAAAATGACGTATATGTCCCAAAAAAGAGCGTCTCCATAAAAGTTCCAAGTGACGAATGTCCCAAGAGCGTTCTAAAATCAAAGCATTACTTGCATCAAAAGATTAACGTTTCATATATCCCTGGGCGTAGATGTCCTCTAAGCGTTCGATTCACAATTGTCTACACCTTTCAGACCTTCAGTTTATAATAGGCCTACGCTTGCTACATCGATCACATCCCCCTTAAACCGTTTTCCCGTATTATAATTCGTTCTCAATCGTTGTGAACGAACATGTGAACATAAGACAAAAAAATGGTTAAACTTGAAAAAAGTATTATTTGGTTTCTTGAAAAAATACTTTTTTTTGATTTTAAGTTCAGAAAAAAAAATATTTTTTTCCATCAAATGCTGAAAAAAATTTTATTAAGTCGAAAATACTTTATGTAAATTAAGTATTGTTTTCAGTTATTAAATATCATTAAGTACTAAAAAAATTAATACTTAATTGATGTTTAAGCAGAAATGGATTAACCTCCATTAAGAACCTCACAGTATATAATGCATGCAAACACTTAACAATTATTAATTTATTCGTATCTTGGGACAGATATTTTTTTTTTTGGAAGTGAAATTTCAAACATTTTCAATTTAAGTATCTCATGAAAACTTATATTAGTATACAATAATTTAATCAATCAAAAAAGTGTCCACACACTTCACTTGATTACATATTAAAATTAAGAATACATAAAAAAAGGGTATTAATCTGCTTTTATTTTGGAAATTAGCCACTTTTCATAGAAATTTGGATTTTTCAGTCAATTTTTTTTGTTATTATTTTTAAAAAATAACTTTTGATTGCATGATAAAGATTCCAATCGGATTAAAGTGTGAGAATAGGGCAGATACTTGCTGCGTTCGAACCTGTAAAAATTAAATTTGTGCAAGACTACGATAGAGCACGTACCACGTGATATGCTTACAACCTTGGTTTTCAACTATATTTTCTAGAATTAAAAAATCTAATTCTAAATTTGAAATAATTGATGCACAAAATATAACACTGTCAACTTCCTATCTGCAAAAGTAATTGGAGCTTCAAACTGCATTGAGCCTCCTGTAAACAACATCGAAAGTAGACCGATATTATCGGCTCTGGTGCCTTGGCGGAACTTTTTTTCTGTGATTCCAGGGGTTTAACTCAGGGAATAAATTCCCTTGGGCATTTTTCATAAGCGCCAAATGTGGCCTCAGGTATCAAAACTCGGGAAGTGGATGTGAATTTTAGTCTCAGAAAACTTTTTGTTTTATAAAATTTTTTTGAGATTTCCTCTGATGGTTAAAAAATTGCAATTTAAAATATTCGTTTAACATTTGTAATATTTGCTGATAAAGATAACAACGTATTTTAAAAAGTACCGGTTATTTGAAAAAAATCGGTAATTTCTCAAGTAATTTTTATTTTTTTCAATGAAAATTTCTGTAAATTTTTTTTGTTTTTTTATTAAACATGAATATTTCATGTGATAATTGTCAAAAAATGAATTTTAAAATACGTTGTTTTTACTTTATCAGCAATATTACAAATGTTAACCGAATATTAACCAAAGATAAATCTTACTTATATCATAGCGAACTAATTTATAGCTAATTTATATCTCATAGCGAACTAATTTAGGATATAACGCGTTAATTTTGGATATTATACCATCAAATCTGTGAGATTTCCTTTAAAAATAAAATTAATAATTTATTGCGGCTTTTAACATCAGGTTTTCCTCAAGGTTTATCTTATATTTTCCGCGAGCAATCTGTTGAAAAGGACTTTTATTCTGTATATGCCTTGTGATAAGAGGCACTCGTCTTTTGCATTCCTCGGGCGCCCCCAGATCTTGCGCAAAGCGAAATAGAAAAACTCGAAAATCAGATTTTTAAACCTTTTTTATTCCTTAAATGAATCAATTTAAATATATAATCATTTTTATTCATTATTTTGTGAATAGCCGCGAGATTCATGTTTTATGTAATGGACGAAAAGAAACTATTGATTATAAAAGTGACGGAATTTACTATGGAAGAATTCTTATTTGGAACGAAAATATGAACTGTACAAGTTCGGAGCCTTTGAATGCTCAACAAATGTAAGAAATTTTCGAAAGATTGTACCTGTACGGACAATGTAACTTTTTGGGCCCTACTACTAAATAACACACTACGTTTACTATACAGGGCTCAAGTATTCCAGATAGTATAAAAGGGAGATATGTATATCACATATACAACGTTGAAATCTCAAATTTGGAGGCTCCAATTGGTCAAGGTCGTTAATTCCAGTGCTCTAATTGATAAAACGCGGGTCAAACGTGAGCGCAAATCGGCAGGTCTAGATATTTCGATCTCACATATGATATGTGACATATCCCTTTAGAAAGAAGATTGTTATTTTCTAGTTTGGCCTAGTACATTGATACTACTTAACGTACATAATCTACTAGACCAAACTAGAAAATAACAATCTTCCTCCTAAAGGGATATAGTATTAACGTAGAATATTTTATTCAACGTACACATCATGTGTAACACATGTATAACACAAATTGTTCCTGATACCTCTCATTTCTTTTAAAATAAATGATTTCTAGAACGATTTTAATTTGTTGTTCATAGAAAAAAAAATATTTTCAATTTCGAAGAAAAGGAGACATTTCTGTTTTCGTTTATAATAAATCAGTTCATTACAAATGGGATATCAATAACGGGCCTCCTGGTAATTTTTTGCCACTTTTTAGCCAAAATTTTTGTATAATTCGGCTTTTGAAAACGACTCATCCGATTAAGTTCTTAAATGAGCAGAAATATTCAGTAAATAATAAAATGAAACTAAATCGGACCATTTTTGATTTTTCTCGGAAATTGTTTAATTATCAGTTTTTGTTAAAAATTGGGAACAATGGTCTGATTCGAACAATTGTTCTGATTAACTTTTCTCTTGATATTTGTGCTCAGTTTGAGCTATCTAAGAACTCGATCGGATGAGTTGTTTTCAAAAGCTGCATTATATACAAATTTCGGCTAAAAAATGGCAAAAAATGCCTAGGGGAATAATCGATATAATCTGTAGACAAATAAATCTCAAATTTTAATTAATTATTCTGATTGCAAAAATGGTGAAATTTATAAAAAAATTCAAAAAATAACTAGATACCGACCAGTATTATGTTCGATAGAACACTCAAGTAAAATATTCCAAATGTACTATATTTTTTATTTGACACCATTTAAAATTATATCGAAAACTACAGTGGGCATTATCAAACTAACTAAAGAAAATTTTCACCTTTTCCGAATTTTGTTTGTGACTAATAAATTAAACATATTTAATAATATTTAAAAATAATTAGTCCAATTAATTAGAAACCAACAATTCGTTACCTTTGTTGTAATTCAGAGATATATCAGTTCTGTTTTCTTTTATTATCAAATTATTTTTTAGAATACATTTTCAAAAACCCTTCGCTACATCTCTGAAGCAATACATGACCGAAAGTGAAGAAATTGTTTTCATCTCACTAATACCTCAACGAAGCGAACTTGAACCGTCAATTTTGTCAGTACTGAGTTCTTCAATCACCTTTGGTTTTGAACACAAATCAAATTTGACAATTTCCCTTCAGGACAAAGGTTTTTTCTACAAAATATAGTAAGAAGATCAATAAAAAGTTAATTGGGCACAACGTTTATACCGGGATATATCCCTTGCTTTTCAAATAATATCCTCACTTATTTCATATATTTATAATTCATCGCTTTCCTCCGCAACATAAATGAAAAACTCTTTTTAACCCGCTCACACTTATTAGTAGTGAAACTCCCTTCACTAATAAAAGCTTTTCGGGTCTGACTTTAAGGGGGTAGCAGCGATGTGGCAGATTGGTACATTTTTTCGGAGCGATTTTTGAAAAAAAAAATGTGAAAAATTTTTATATTATTTTTTATCTAAAAGGAAAGTGTCCATACTTGCAAACGTTTATATTTTTAAACTTTTTACATACTTAAGTATCTGTAAAAACATCAAAAACCACTTTTCATTATGACTCCATTTCCAACTTGACCCGATGTGAGATTTTTTTTTGAAAGCAATATTTATAAACTTCAGACATTGTCGGGTGTTATGCACTAATTAGTGGGAGAATAATTATCCACATGAAGAAATTTCCTCAATATGGAAGTTTTTTTTCCATGAAAAATGGATAAAAACAGCTTTTTAGGAAAAAAAATTGACCTTCAATTGCGATTAAATATTGAAAAATGTCCTGACTTTCAAAATAAAAGTAGCCTATAACACCCGAAATTTAATTGAGATTT